>JAEQBH010003625.1:0-228948 GCA_016808115.1 Tetrastigma voinierianum
CTTACCTTACCTGCAAGTCTACTCATCCAAACAGCCCCCTTCAGTTGGTTGGATAAAAAGATTGTCAGAAATATTTTTGTTTTATATAAACATAATTCATCAAAAAATTAAAACCCTTTACAGCAGGGATGATATCTCCATAAAAGGACATTTCTATCAACTTTTTTAACACAAAAATTGAATTACATCAACTATGAGATGAAAGAAAGATATTTATCGCTAAGACTTCTCTGATTTGCCACAATAAAGGCAGTTACTTAAATGTACTCTTGGAAACTTATTTAAATCATACACACTATACGTTTAAGTCACATGCTTATTAAACAGATTCTCAAAATTAAATTTGAGAACAAGTCTCAAAAACAATTCCAGTTGTAATTAGAAAAAAATTCTGTGTAGAACTCAAACATCAAAGCAGCCTCTAGGTGTTCTTCTCATAGGGGTAGTTATGTACAATGTAAAGTTCTAGGCCTATTCTACATGTTTCAGTGTTATCTCAGAATATGATGCTACAAGCAAGTTCAGTCGGAAAAAGTGTTACCTATTCTCAAAAGCAAATCTATTTTCCAAACAGTTTCTAAACAGAAATTTAAGTTATTTTTTCCTTTTAACAGAAAAGCATAAATATTTCACTAGTATGAGATAAATAAACACAAAAAAAATATGATGTTCTTTACAAGCGAGAACCACTAGTAAACTCTAATCAAGTGAAAAATGATATACTTAAGATACAAGGATATACAACTAAAAGTAGTTTTACCTATCAAATAAATAAATAACACAACTAAAATTGAATTGCAAATTACAACTAAAAACATAAAATCTAGAGGTAGGAAATCCTCTACAGAAGAGATCAACTGACCAACACTCATTTTGCTAAAATATCTGCCACTAGAAATCTAAGTTTTAAGCAAAGGAACAATTTTTAGTCGATCTCTGTATTCATGTCTAGCGCGTGGATCTTTTGAATCCTTACTCTATGTCATGACTCCTCCTACACCATGAATCCCTTATTGTCAAAATTCCCTACAGGCATTTATGATTGAATTCTGTCTTGTACTTCCTCTCTTCCATATTTCAAGACCCAATAAATGTCTAGATGCTGTATTTCAAAGAATGCGCCTAATAATGGTTCTGTAACCACCTCTCTTTCTCATTGAAAAGAGGGAGGGAGAGTGGGTTGGTTGGTAATAGTTATTTAAATAATGAAAGTATATGCTCCATGTACTCATGTGCCAAATAAGAGAGAACAACCCAACTTCATCTTCAACCACTATTTCTTTTTCCAATCCATTTGTCTATCTTCTATACCATTTTTCTATAGTTGTTGAAATAAATTGTAAATATTATGGAGTCACGAAGGAAAAAGTTACGAGATCGGAGATGGGTATGTGGAAATCTCCTTATCGAGGTAGGACTTCTGAGGCAGACACTTTAATGCAATGTGAGCTTATACTCCAGCTGTGGATATAAAGGCAGAATCCATGGGACAGTTTCAGGAGCTCAATAGTTTCTTTCTTTTGAGTCCATAATATCTTTTACAATATGATGAAATTGATCAAACTCATACAACTCTACATATAATTTTCCACTCTCTTGCATATTGCACCAACTCATGATGTGTAAGTACCACCAAAGTATAACAAACATCTCAGAATTCAATTCTTGATTTATGCAAGCTCCAAGAATAAAATACAGAAAAGAGTTGCAAAAGGAATTTCTGTGGAAGGTTAGGTAACTTATTGAGCATATAAATAAAACATCAGTACCAGCTCTTAATCAGCCAGTCACCATTTTTGTAAATTTGATAGTAGGTTGACAAGAAATGCTTCTTTCAAGGAACTCTCCCCAGCCTACCGATGAAACCCAGTTTTTTGGTCTTTTTACCATTCTCAACAGCAGTGCAGTAGTGGATTTCCACAGTCCCACACCATGTCTCTTGCTTACCTCTCAAACAAAAATTGCAAAATTTTATCCATCCTACCCTTTTTTTTTTCCTGAACCCCATTTTCTCCATTACTGAAAACAGGAACTTCCAGTTTACATGGTTGGATTTCTCAGTATCCAATTTTGGTAGTGGTCAGGCCTTCACAAAACCATGGCCTCATTATCTATCAATAAACCATCCCGAATTTGTCAACCCTCCACAAAACACAACATTAACCATCCTGAACAATCAGTTCATCAAACAAAAGACAGAGATAATAAACCAAGCACATCCCCATCAGCAAAAAAAGGCCGAAATGGCAATTAAATAAGCCAACAAATGGGAGATTTCATAAATCCCACAATCAGTCAACCACAGAAGAGTAAAGCAAAAAATCTTTCTCAACAATCAAAGCTACAAATGTCACCAATCAAACAAAACATGCATTGTCCCAACTGAATTCATGGCCACTCTGGAACAAAACAAATCAAAAGAAAAAGAAAAGAATAAGTGACGAACAAGGTGGTTATCAATAAAACCATCCCCGCAACAGTTCAAACCCACTGTATTAATCCAGAGGCGTTTGATGGTATTTGAACAATAAAGGGCATGGAAAGAAAACACAAACCCAGAGCTGCGCTTTCTGAAAACAGTTCGATTGTTTTCTGGGTCTCTCAAATTTCGGTAAAATCTTCCATACCGAAGAACGTTTAAGGAACGTGCTTTGCGGTTTTCTGAGAATGAAGTTAATAAACTGTAAGCTCTGCAACCTGAACTTTAGGAGCCCCATGTAATGGGGCTGTTTGAAACTCATGGTTGGTTTCATGTTCAGATCCTTTGCTGAGCAAGTGGTCCATTACATCAAATTTAAAAAATATTGATTAAAAAAGCATAACTTTGTTTGACCTCCAGGGTATCAACACTGCAAAACATAAGGGATCCGGTGACGGTGTGCCGATCGTCTCTCCGATACTCAAGTTAGCAAAATGATGAAGAAGAAGGAAAATGAAGTAGGACAGTTAGGGTTGATACCTTTCCCTCTTTGATTCTTGAAAATATTATATTGTAATTTTTATGGTAGAATCTCTCATTCCTTATCAGAGACCAATTATCCTTCATTTTTTGAGAGATAATATCACCAACTTAGTGATAAAATTTGACTTTCTTTATCAAAGGCCAATTCTCCCTCATTTAGGATTATCATTTTGAGACGTGATGAATTAAAAGATCCGTTGATGAATATCTTGTAAGTGGCAGGACGACCAACTAGGGGACTCGGGACTTCAAACGGGACGTAGGTCTTCCCTGTATGATTTTGAGGTAATAGACTGTTTTGGGCCATATTGGGGTTTGAACCGATGATGAAGTACGGATCTTTGGCTTTCAATGGATGGTGGGTTTAGTAAAAGTCGTAATCTTCGCGATGTCACGCTTTTTTAAGTCAGAATATCATGATCTTACGGGCGAGAAAAAAACATCGGGACCATAGTACTTCAGGAAGCTGGGGTGATTAATGCTGTATGTTTAGAACATGTTACCCGAAGAAAAATGTTCCAGGATGGTGTATTTAATGCGTCTTAGGAACACCCTTATATATATGATGGTGAATTTAGTGAAATCTATCGTTCAACGAATTTCTCTTCCGTTAACCTCCCCCTTGTGAATTCTTCTTTTGGACCAGAAGATTTGGAATAATGGTGGGTGGAGACTTCGCGCTTGCTGCATTGCTTATGGATATTATTGTTTGAAGGCGTCGTGCAGTATTAACCCATCGGGCGGCCCGGATGGAACTGCCTATGCTTGATATCACCTTTTTAGAGAATTCTTCGTTGGAATGCCCCCAGTAGATCGGCCGGAGGTCATGGATAAGGGGCATGGTTATCTTTGTTTACTTTTTCAAATTTTATTGTTGAGACTCACATGCCCTGTCTGTCGCCTTATGGGGTTGCGATATGTTAGGCTGAGAAGCTAAGAGGAAGGAAATTTCAAGTGGGTTAATCGCAGTTCACATCTTCTGGTTACCCTCTTCCTCTTCATCTTCTTTTCACCTCTTCTTTTTCTTCTTCCTTTTTCATCTTGGCCTTTTCTGATTATCCTTTTGGTCTTTTCTGATTGTAAGCAGCCTAGTTCGTTTATCGGGATATTCTCGTAAGGGATCCATTAAGGTTGTTCGAATATATTTATCTTGATTTCAATGTAGCTATTTGGCATATTTTAATAAAATTGGGTTTTCAAGCACATTGATGCATCGAATTTTCTATTTCCCATTCTTTCTTCATATCAGAGCTAGGAGGCTGGTTATACGAAGGGGAGCTCCCCAGAAGCCTTTATTGGTTTCTGAATGGTTATCGTATTTCCTAGATAGGGCTAGTCGCTGAGCTCTTTAGCAGTTGAGTAGCGAGAGCCATTGATGAACAGCCAGTCTACCGGTAGGCGAGTTAGTCACGAGGGCTCACTTGTTTTCCTGTGCTGGTAGCGATTTTGTGAATCTCTAAAACATTGGGGGGAAAAGAACCGTCTCTGATATTATGGTTGATCCGCCAGTTGCCATTAATGCACTATACATGCACCTACTATCTGGTAAGGCGAAGAGTACGCTTCTTTGCTTATGCTCTTTTTGCTTGAAAGTACTTTGTTTTCTGCACCCCCTTGAAGTTTTGGTGAAGAGCCATTGAGGAGAAGTTTTGATCGTTTTGGCCTCTGGTGGGTTTTTCATTGCTACGCTTTCAATTTGCGTGGTGTTTGGTTCTTTTGTTTAGTTTACAGTATGATCTTTTAATGATCGGTAGGTTTCCGGGGACTAAACTCCATGCGAGGTTTTGAGATGCACCTAAGCCTGGGGATTTCGCTTTGGTAGGATATTGTCTAGTTGATCTCTCTCTCTCTTTCTTTTTTGTCATCTGCTGCGAGAATGGCGAGAAGGTCGAGAGACTCCTGATCGGGTTGGCGGGCGCGGGAAGATTCCACGAGGGTTGCCTTGCAATGACCTTGTCTCTTACATGTCCGTGAGGGTTGAGATCCTCTTGCCAAATTCGACAAAGAATAGTTTAGAAATTGTCAAATGGTTTGTTGCCGACGAAGGAGAAGTGGATAGCGTCATCTATTTTACCGAAGTTGCGCATTGGACTGCAGCTTCCCTTGTGTCGTCATTGGTGAAGCAGTTTCTACATGTCTCTTGGGAACCTCTTACGCTTATCCATCTAAACGTTATTCGGATTCTGATGGGTTGTAGTGTGCTTAACCTTCTCTACCGGCTGGGTATCTCGTTGGTGGAGATTTATTTTGTTTACACCGCTGGCTTCGGGGTAGGCTGGTGTCGATGTCGCCCATAATCAGCCGGTTGTAGCGACTCATGATTCCCACTAAGACAGGCAAGGGGTTGTGTAGTCGGGGAACTGGTATGAGACTCAGGCTCTCTCGGGCTTGGCACTAACCCAGATTAATCGGGTAATTTCGGGTTTGTTTTAGGCTGAGAATGCGACTCATGCTCTACCAGGTAAGTTATTGTCTTGACGATACCTCTGTTTTCTTGATGTCATTTATCTGGCCTTGACGAGGAGTCGGTTCAGTAAAAGTGGGACAAGGAAGGCTAGCTTGGAGAACATTAAGTTTCTTGCTTGAGATGGCGGAGCGAGTGCGATCATGAGCTTCTGCTAACGGTGAAGAATTTAAGAGTTGGGCGGCGGCCCACTTTCCGCTATATTTATGTTGTTACCCACTTCGTTTACTCTTGAGGTCATTGAGAGCATTCGTTCTCGTAGTCTCCTGGAGGTTGGTCTAGCGGCTCCTCTCATTCGTTCTGCTAAGCGGGATCGAATGGAGGTCGCTGGGACCTTTGTGAGTGCGCGGTGTTACCAAACATAGCGTCCGGGCGCGACACGCAAAGAAAAGCGAGGCGGGCGACAATCCAGCGGTGATTGCTTGGTTGAAGTTTTTAGAATAGTCGATAGTAAGCCCCCCGAGGAGGAAGAAATGTTTCGCCTTGCCACGGGGTTTGCTACACAGAGGCGTAGACGGCCTGCCACCCTAGAGGGTGTGGCCACCTCTAGTTCTATAGAGAAGCGACCTAGGCGGTCTCCCTCAGATGAGGAGGCTCAAAAGGGCGGGGCCATAGTCTTGGTGGAATCCTCAGATCTAACTTTTAATGACTAGCTGGCCTTGGGGGTTTGCCTCAACGAGGTTAATATGCCTTTGGAGGGGGAGGTTTCGACTATGAGTCCTCCAAGCGTTGAAGATGTTGGAATGAGGCCCCATCGAAATTCTTGCTCCCAGCACCCATGAAGCCTCTTGTGCCGATTTAAGCATGAAAGCATTTCAGGCGGTGTTACATTAGCCACATATCTTCTTGCCCTTTGAGACGGTTCATCCCTCGGCGGATATGGTGGCTGAATCTTAGGACGTCTTTGAAAATGGTCCATCCTTTGGAACCACCTGTCCAGTAATCTGCGGTTACCGCCGGCCTGACTGCTCGAATTACTTTCGGATGCAATGGCGTCCCGCTGGAAGCGTGTTCATTCCACTTCACATTTATGTTGATAAGGAGGACTTAGCACAATGGTGATTTCCGACACGTGGGCGATTTCCGACCCCCGTGGTGATGATGGATGCTCATCAGTAATCACAACTTGGCCGTTCATTAAATTAGTAGTCGATTCTTAGCATGCTTTACCCGATTTTGTATAAAAATTTTCTCTAACTCTTGGTCTTTTTTAGGTTGCTGATGCCATCGGTATGGCCCACCAGCCTGAGTTTCGGTCCCCTTAGATGGCCAGCAAGCTGGCTTGCATGCTCGGTTGGTTGCCATGTGAGACCAGCCTCTACGGCCAAGGCGTGAATCTTTGTCGAACATTGGACAAGAGGCGGAGATGGTGCAGCCAGCGTTAATCAGGGTAGAAAAAAAAGAGACGAGGCTGACGAAGCCGGGCGGCGGTCGGTGGCTACGGCGTGAGCGGCGAGCTGAGATTGTTCGATCGACTAAGGCCTTAAATTCTTTAGCGGCTGCGAAGAAAGCGGTCGCAGTCATAAGCCAATCTGTGCGCTCCGGGTTTGAGATCAGCTTGCATAGAGGCTGGCGGCGGCCGCTTTCTTTGGGCTCGAGCATCGAATGTGAGGTGTCTTTGCCGTACGAAGCGGCGAGATAGGGAAGACATGTGACGGGTTGAAAGTGAGTGTGTAAAAATTGGTAAAAAATGTGGGCAAATGCCTTTCAGCTCTGCGTCGAGTTCACGTAGTGTAGCTATCAAGTGTCGTTCCCACAAAGAAGCGTTTGAATAATGGCTTGATGATGCAGACAATATTTGGATCTAGTCTTATATAGTGCAATAAATTAATTGAATTAAAAGAAAACTAATATTAAAAAAATTCGATTTAAGGTAATGATAAGAAAACTAGGATTTTGCCTTAAACACCACACCTAATGGACTAACTAGATGGCGTGTGTTGTATTCCATATAATTTATATTTACTTTGGGTTGATGGTACACACAAGATATTCTCACTTGAGATATAGCTACCTATCTCGCTAGTCAGGGTGTATTGCATCTGTGACCCTTTACCCGAGATGCATGAATGTGCAAACCTAGTGCTACACTTGGAATCACGGGATATCTACATTCCTTGATTGACCAGAAGTGTTTGGCACATATGTCCCCTACAGGTCTTCTCGATATCGGACTCCTAGCATTAACGTACCACGATTGGCCCAGTAACATGTGATTAAATTGAAGTAAAAGCTGACCATAGATATTCATATGGGTAATAAATAAACCCTGATTAAAGTATTAATCCATAACAGTGCGGTTAGGGTTGAAAAAACCACAGAGAAAAAGTTAGTTCACTGTTGAATTTTCATTCTGATGAAAGATTTTTGCATGGCTGTTAAAATAAATCTTGAAAAAAGCGTGCCCATCGATCTCTCGGAACCGGTCTCCCATGTCTCTCTCTATCAGTCTCTCTTGCATTATTTCAGTTGCCTCTGAATCCCCCCTCTTGCCTCGAAATTGCTTTTCTTTTATATCTCGGGATCCGAGCCCATCAATGGCCCATAAAATCATATTTTTTTAACGCTCACATCTAGAAAAGAAGACCTCGCTCATGGCGAAGGGACTATCTTAGTGACGTGCAGAGGCCATTAAGATCATATTCGGGTTATTTGAAGCAGTAAGCCTCCTACGTTCTTTGTGGCTTCATATGGAGATGTGGTGCTACTTCTTCTTTATGTGCAGAGCTCCTTCTTTTTTCTTTATGCTTCTCTTGCTTTGGATTCTTTCTTATTATTTAGCTTCCTTTTTTTCTTGATATCATTGTGACCACTAAAACATTATAATATGGAGCGATTAAGCGAAATATTAGTGAATATGAATGTGAATCATGCGATTGAGCTATAAAAACACATAAATTTCGCGAAATGTATGCATGATTCGCCGATTAACACCCCGAGCTTAGCTTCTTGCTTGTCCCAGCGAAACGACTCTAACCGAGAATCTGAATAAAAGCGTAACTAACTTAGCGGCTGATATGGGTCTAGTACACATAATCTGACAAGAAAAGTTGACGCCAGACAGATTCAAAAGAATCAAAGGTTCTTAGGTTATTGACTTTAGTCTGCCGCTGAGTTGAATCTCGGTTGACGAAGCGGTCAACCCCTTTTTAGTGCTCAATAATCTCCCGAGAGTCTAAGTGTGGTTAGAGTGTGATCTCATTGTATAGCTCGACTTGATTTTGAGCACTAGTTTAACGCCCCTCTTTAGGAATGGCTTAACCTGAAAGAATGAGAATGCACCATTTTATTCCTTGACTATGCAAGAGTTAACTAAGAAAAACTTGGAAGAGTACTAGTACGAAGTTTTAAGGTGAGGGTTCTGTGGCCCGGGGATCATTGGTGACTCCCCCTTGGTTGGTTGGGGAGCCTTGGGACGTTTAGTTTCCCGATAACTTCACCTCGAACGCTCGGCCAAGCCTCGAGGCCTGGGGCGTGGAAATCCATCCTGCCATCCCATGTAGCGGGCAGTGAAGTTAATGGCTCCCGACCAATTGGCCCAGGGCATTAGGCTTTGAAAGCCCCTCGGATTGTGCTGAGATTCAATTGGAAGATCCTTATATCGAACCATAAGCTTCTTTTATATATATATATATATATATATATATATATATATATATATATATATATATATATATATATATATATATATATATATATATAATTGGGAAGCAAGCGTCTCTTTTTTAAGATGTCCCATCACTTAGGTGTTTAAACTTTCCAAGGTTCGTAGAACTCTTGCATGGTGAGTCCGGAATCAAGGCATACCTCGAAGATCAAGTGTGTGTGCGCGCGATAGCTTACTTTGAGAAATGATTTCTTGAGATCTAAAAGGGGTGACCAGACATGGTTATTCTCAACTTTATACATTGCAGTCCCGATTGTCAAACAACCCTGGAGTTCCCTATTTCATCGAAACACAGGCTTTCCATGATTACTATGACTCCCCTTTTTGCAATCATGGTCAACTAGGGTTAAGAACAATTAATACCAACTTTGGAAACTACCATATCATAATATTTCCCAAATGTGACCTCTTTGGTACATAATTGAATAAGGCTCGGTCTTTAAACATGCTAAAAAACAAAAAACAAAACAAAACTAAGAAAGCCCCGACGAAAAGAAGTAGACCTAAACAAGCTTAAAACATGCAAAGATAAAAACAAACAAAAAATAACACCGAAGACTGAGCTTAGGTATACACACATACCACCGAACTGAGAATTGATATGGTGCCTCCAATAATGAGAAGAAAATAAAGGCAAAGAAGATATGTGCAGGAATCAGAGGTGGTGGCGCGATGGCGGTGTGTGGCAAGCAGAAATTGTGCTTGATGTGGATGGGCGCGAATGGTGGCCATCTCGGCTATGATGGTGTCCATGTCCTGACTCAGGGCAACACGGTGCTCTAAGACGCTCATCACAATATCTGGATTACCGTAGTGTGGTGGAGTGTATGGTCGATGTGGGGGCCCGAGTCGGCGGAGGACCTGGTCGGCAGATCTTAGAATTAGCCAGCATTTGAGTGTGGATTTTGGGGCATCATCGCTGGGTCTCTGTTTTGAATCGCCAGAGCTCCCGGGACCGTATGGCGGGTGGTATGGAAGGCCCTGGTACTGCTCCTCGAGTCTAACATGAGACCTCGGCCGGCGCCTGACTAAGTGTCGAGGAGGAGTAGATGGGGCTGATTTTCCATAGGTAAACTCGTCAACCACCTTCGATGTAGCGGACCGTCATCAGCTGGAACGGTCATAGTGTGTATAGGAGGATGCGTCTTGTCTACTTCCTCGCTGCTAGATGTAATTAATGAAGTGATTTTGTACATAAAGTATACGGACCTTAGCCACGGGCGTGAGAGTATGAAAGTGGTGAAATCACCAGTCGAGGGTTGGCGTTTCCACACGCTCTGGCCTTGAGTAAGCTTCTACATCAAGCGCTCATAATTAGTGTCGACTCTATACTACACGCCTTTTATCGTCATCTAGCAGATGATGAAAATGGGTTGACCACTTCAGGCACCAAACTCGACCGCGCCTCGGGCGAAGATGGTGAATGCAAACGCAAAGCGAGAGTGGAACTCCCGCGCGACTGCGAGGCTCAGAGACGAGGGTTGCATAAATGCATAAACCATGATTCTGACGAGTAAAAGTTGAAACGCGTTAGAGGTTGGAAAGCGCGTTAAGATGAGCGCGACGGTTGAACGGACTCGTGGTAAATCGGCTCGGCCTCGAGGAAATGAACGTGTGGATCTTTGGGAGAGGGTGGTGTTGCTTTCGCGAAGAAGGTGGTGATTGTTGTCTTTACGGTGATCGATTTACGTGGGCGATAATTGGTCATTGAAATTTGGAATTATGACAAAAAAATGAAAAGAGAGAAAGAGGCGACGAATGCGAGTGAGGGGTGGGAGAATGTGGACGATCGTTTGGATATTTAAAGGGAGTGAAAATTCTGTTGCTTTCTGTATTTGTATAGGAGCTCTCTGGCTGCGTGGCTTATCTTATACAATGGCGTAGAGCTCTCTGTTATACGTGCGAAAGTGTGATAAGGGCTACGTAGCGGCATAGGGATTCTATCTTGGCCCAGTAGAAAAGTTAGATAGTGAAATTCTTTTTGTTTTCTTGTAGTGTCATTCTTATTTGCGTACCGGAAATGGTTGAGACTTTCACTTTTTAAAACTACAATTGGCCTCTCACCTCTAATGAACATATGAAGCTCCCTTAGTGACCCATTATTTGCCCTTTGTTAGTAGCAGAAAACTCACAAACACATTAAAAACAAACACAAAAGTAGAAAGTCAACGAAAATTGTCTGAAAAGCACTTAAAAAAAGACCAAAGAATACAAGTTCAAGGAAGAGGGGATCTCACAATGGGGTTGCCTCCGAGCGCTATGTTCGCAGTTAGCTTGATATTCATACGGCTACTATACGAGACCGGAGGAAAAATAAATGACGTTTGTGACCTTCCACACCATACTTGTCCTACCCTAGATGTGGCATGAGCTGGTGTCCTGTCTTCCTCATGAATTCTCTCAATACGAATTTGTCTGGGTGACTTGAAGCGTCCTTCTCTAGATGCATTATCTCAGCCCCTCCATAAGGAAATACTTGAACTATTGTGACGAGCTGTTTTTATTTTGACTTGACTTGCCGCGGGGAAGAGTTTGGCTGGGAATTGAGCAATGAAGACTTGTTGGCCGGCTCAAACTCTTTCAACACAATATGTTTGTCATGCGAGCTTTTGTATTTTCCTTATAGATTAGGAAAAATTCTCATAGCCTCATTCACGGATTCGTCTAATTCACTTTCGATTTGTAGCATGCTTCTCTCAGGCTACCTTACCCCATCCATGTTGACTAGTTGCCAGTATGCTCTATGTTCTAATTCATTAGCAAATGACATGCTTTCCATGGAGCTAATTAAGATAGGCCTTGATGGGGTTTTAAATACAGTCAGATATGCCCCAGTCAGTCATCAATCTTCTTTGACCAGTCTTTCCTTGAACTATTGATTGTTTTCTTGAATTGGCTGTCTCATTTGACTTTCGACGTCCACGTTGCTGCCAGTGGTAAGAAAGTGAAGTGTGATGTGCTTTATATATTTTACAGACATCTTGACTTGTTGCGAAATAGTACCACCATCGTGATCAATGAGTGGGGTCTGAGGCAGTGTAAATATCTTGGCGGTGAAGGAACTCGACTGCGGCATCAATAATAAATGTCGGTATTGCTTCTACCATTTGGAGGCGTAGTCTACGTGAGGAGAATATACAAGTTACTAAATGAAGAAATGGACTGTAAGTCCATTCTCCTGATCAAATAGCTCGACACCGAATTGTATGGGTGGTTCATCAGTTTGGAAATCTTTGCCATTCTTTGGCACTTATCGCAGTGGTGAAATGTTTGTCTTAAAACCATTCGGCGGTAGAAACCTGGTGGAAATTACCTTTGTTGATATCTAGCTTCGAAGTGTACCCACATGATGGGTGTGGTATTGATTTAGAATACTACATTCATCTTAAGATTTTATCATGCTTATCATGATCGCCTGATGTTTGTATAAATAGGTTCTTCCAGTAGTGTCAAACACAGTGTTAAAGAACCTCTTCTTCTGTTTGGTGGTTAAAATCGGGAAGGGACAACCTTGGCTACTAAGTAATTCCTATAGTCGGCAAACCATGGAGCAGGAGCTTTTTGTGTCTTCAATTACTAAGCGCCATCTTGAAATCATCATTCTTTGTACCTACGTCTGAGCCGTCATAGCGGATGTTTGTGGAAATTTAGGTTCTGTTCTTGTCGCCAGTTTATTGAATTCTTACGATAGGAGCTGCAAGTAATAGTCGTTTTGCATCCTTTTTAGTCATTGGGTGCCAGCGAGTGGTCGTGTGCACTATTACCTTGTTGCCAATCAAGTATGGCACAAATTTATCAAGTAACGATGTGGTTCTTTAGGTGGTGGCATAGTTGGTTAGATCGTTCAAAATGCATTGACATGTTGAATAACTTGGAATATCCTCTCTTTTACGCGGCCACGCTCAGAATGCGTAGTCATGACGTACGTATCAGCGGAGGTCTGTCTGGTGCTACAACTGGGGCCCATTTATTATCTTCAGCGAATTGAAAAAGCTTTCTTCTCATAATCAAAAATGATGTCCCTTGAACCTTAAGCCCGGACAAGGTTTAATCAGAAAAAATCTTGTGACGTGCAGGCCTACGTGTCTGAGAAAGCCTTCTGCTGCGTGATGATGGAGTGGTTTCTGTGCCTGATCTGCTGTGATACTCTATTCTCTTACAAATCAAGTTATCTCCATTACTATATTCTGTACCATAAAGTGACACTTTTTCCCAGATTCGACCGCAGATTGGTCTCTTCACATCTAGAAGCACCTTGGTTTCTGACAATTGTCAAAAGGGTTCCCAATCTGAAAAGTCATCCATGAACACCTGATTGTCTTTTCCAGCATATCTTGGGAATATGGCGGTGATCATTATAATAGCGAAATGTGCCACAGTGCATTACATAGCCTAAGGGGCATGCTTTAATCTGCAAAATGTACCATAAGGGCAAGTGAATTTCGTCTTCTCTTGATCCTGGGGCTATAAGCGATCTGCGATTGTAGCGAGAATACCTATCGAAAGCAGTAATATTTATGCCTGCAGCCTGTAACATTTGATCCAAATAAGCGGTGGAAAGTAGTACCCCAGACACTTATTCAATTTCAATAATTAAATACAAATTCTCTGACTGTGTTGTTACGGGAAGGTAGCAATATATTTATTCTCTGTCTTTATCTTATTAGTCCCTCGTTTTAAATACAACCTATCTGGAATCTGTACATTATTTAGAAATAGGATAAATAACCCAGGCGCATCTAGCCACTAGTACTTCCTTGCGGATACTTCTTTCAGGTTGGATTAGGTCTCTCATTACTTCAGAAGGCTTATAGCCATCTTCTAGCGGTCGGTACTTTGCACGGAAAGACGATCCCACTTCGTCGGTAGAGACCATTGACGCATCCTTGTGATGCCCAGGTACTCTCGATAACTAACTCTTCTTTTCTTTCTTTGTCGGGGATGTTGAAATAATCAACGGTAAGGTGGAGGCGTCCCCAGAGATAAGCACCATATCAAACTGGATGGGTAGTGGCTTTTCTTTCCCATCTTGGGTGGTTGTTCGAAGGATAGTCTGCGTTTGGCAATTTTCAGGGACATTCTTAATTGGGTTGGAAGAGTCTTCATTCCATACTCTGACATCTATCCCAGTTAGTGGGTTCACTTTATCTGAACTGATATCGAGAGATTCGATGAGACCACTTTGGCTAGACACTATATAGCCTCTACGGTCTACATCATGGCTTGTTGTCACTCTGTTTGGGTGTCTCACGACCTCGAACACATTGAACTTGATCTCATCATCATGTACTCTCGATTTCAAGTCTCCCCGCTGTACATCAATCATTGCCACCTTGTGGCGATGGATCTACCTAATATTATAGATTATTTCTTGTCTTCTTCATGTAAACGATAAAATCTGTTGGAAGATAAATATCTACCTTTGATCTTCTATCACTTTATGGATGTTTTAGTGACGTTTGCTGTTGATTGGCGTGATTGGCGAACCTTCGTCTGTGAAGTGGGTCATGGATGCTGACATGAGTTATCTTTAGCTCCAGTCACGCCAAACCCTCAGATGGGTTCTCATTGTTAAAGAGTGTTACTTCGCGGTCTTTAAAGCTTTTGTGGCGGAGTCTTCTTTGAGAAAAATGGCTTTTCACATTCAGTGAGATTCTTGTCTCATCAAGCGGTCTTCTTTTCTTTGACGATTATATCTTCATAATTTATAACGAGGCGTCATTGTCATAGTATTGAATCATTTTATATCAAGTTCTTGAACGCTACCAGCTTTGTGAATTGCTTGTCAATTGTTCTTCTTGAAGCGTTGAGGTCAGAATTAGACGTAGGTTAGTTGTGGTTGGTGGGTCGCTCGATTATATTACAAACTTTTTTCTCTTGAGGTGGTTTCTTTCTCATGATTCCCATTTGGTGGGTTCTACCAGTTCTACCTCTTCTATCTTTGGTGTCTTCATGTTACTACTAATTCTTGCCGCCTATAAATGTGACGTCTTTACATGTTCATTACCTTCTCATCCTGGGTTCCATTTGGTTGCTAGTAATGATCCATCTTATCTCCGACCAATGATACACATTTATTTACTATTGCGCCCAGGTTTGAGTTGGGCCCTTGATTTTGTAGGTAGGTGGATTGCTTTTGTAGGCTGACCCAGTTTGAATCATGGCCTTTGTCCTCGTTCATAAATCTTATATTGAAATTCAATCTTGTTTCAGCTCTTCTAATCATTTCTTACCAGTGGCGTGCTCAGTTCAGAAGTGTTTATCTATTAGTTATTCTCATTACGTAGTTAAATTGCTCTGATTATTAGTTTCTTCAACCTTAGCTGTGGGTTTAATTATAGTTATTAATTACGTCGATAACCACCTCGTCTTGTCCCACTACTTATTGTTTGATTATACTGTTCCTCTACAATGCTTTTACCCTCTTGTCATCATTTTCGTGTAATCATAATCAACATTGTTTATTCTCATAAAACTAGCAGACCATCAGAGATTATTAAGATAGCATTCTTGTACCTTGTATTTATGTTGTTTAGTTAGCTGTGTTATGGTTTACCAAGTTATTGAGAACTTACAGTAATATAACGCCAGTACCAAGGACTTCCTAGGTGCTAATAATATCTTGAGGCCACTTATTAGAATTAGTAGCCGTATCTTCCAATATCTCATAAGCTTGAACGTTGTCACTGCGGGCACCTCTGTTGATAGCCAAATGATTATCTAGGCTGAATCACTCAAACGTGTAAAGCGTGCACTTTGTCTTTAGTTAACATGTGATCTCCTCATTGCTCAAATCCTATCCAGGCCACCAGCAGTTCCATATCGAGTTATTAATGTTAATTTCTTGCAATTGTGCAATCTTTGTGGGTGGGAAAATTTTGGTCCAAAAAAATTTGTACTAAAATTCATTCCACAGCGGGGTAATGGAATCAGTTGGTTGTCAGTTCTTATTATACTGATTGTAAGTGACGGTGGGAACCAGCATGTCGAGCTTCTTTTATTTACTCCATTATACTTTCTTGTGTACATGGACTTTAATAAAACTTAATGGGATGTTTGTTGGTTCTCATGAGCCGCCCGTGGCGTATAGTACAGGCCATTTGAATTCTCATTCGGCTCAAAGTTGTTCGCTTGAATGGGTGGTCGTCGTGGTGACTAAACAATGTGGTGCGGGGCGAACTCCTCAGTAGCATATACGGATTATCGAATTTTGTACAAAATGATCTAGTGGCTAATCCTATAAGTACGTATGATCCACCTGATTCATTCTTTGGGCGTCGCCGTCCTCTTGATTACGCATGATTTTAAATTAGGTTGAAGTTATACTTCTACCATTAATCGATAACCAATGTCAAGTTCTGGTTGAGATCAGATAGGTAATTCCACATGATCTTGTTCTTTTGGCACCTTAAATTGCTTTTAAGTCTAAGTATATGAAGTCGAGGACAAGTCCTGTTGCTTGAATAAAATAAACCTAAAAACAAAGAATAAACAAAAAATGAGTCATGGTAAAACCAAATACATTAATTGATTAGAAGTACGATCTATGGCCTTTGTTGTCGATATCATTCTTAAACTTCTCCTCGGAAGCATTCCATGAGCAGTGTTTAAAGTGGGTGTAAGGGTGGTAAAAAATGTGGGCAGAGTGCGGCCTCAAATATCATTGAAGTTCATAGTGATCTTTAGTCAAGTGTGTTACCGAAGAAAGCGCGTTAATGCTAGCTTGATGATCAAATAAATGTTTGATCAGTCATGGCAAAATTAAACAAATTAGCGAATTAAAGAAAGCCTATGTTAAAAGTGATTTAAGGTATGTTAGAAAATTGAGTTTTGCCTTCACTTCTTGCCGATGGATTTTAACCTAGATAGACATTGTTAATTTTCCATATGATTTATATTTAGCGGTTGATGATTTTCTGAGATATTCTCCATAAGATATGGCGCCTATCTCGCTAGTGGGGTGTATTGCATCTCTATAGGCTCCACTATAAATTACAGCTGTTATCTCTGAAACCACAAATCTGCCTGAATCAGGATATCTCTTTGTGATTGACGAAGTGTTGTTTTACCCCATGTCTCTACGAGTCATCTTCTCTTGATAGACTCTACAACATTAAAAATACAATTATTAAATAATGTGATTGGTGAGATGTGACCATAAATATTCGCCCATACGATTATTAAATAAACCAAAATTAAAATTAATGATACCAATGGTGGGTTGGGTTGACAAAACCACAGAGAAGAAAAGTTAGTTCATAGTGATTTTCATTCAGGTGAAAATTTTAGCATCAGCGATGGAAAAATAGAAAAAGCGTACGCGATCTCTCGAAATCAATTGCCACGATCTCTGTCAACCGCCGTATTGGTTTACCTTTTCAAATTGCTTCCTTTTTATATCTCGTGGGATCAGGAACATCGTGCTTGAAATCAGTTTTAACATCCACATCTGAAAGAGACATGTACCTTTGCGTGAGAACACGATCGGCATTTGAGCCGTGGAATGCGCCATTCAGGTTATTGTGGCGTCGACCTCACGCTGCGTGACATGGTGCCTCATTGTTAGTGCTGAAGACCACCAACCATCTTGTAACTACCTTTGGTTTTCTTCATTCATTAGCTTTATTTTTTTTATCCCATTCATTATATAAACCATTTACCAGTATAAGCGTTTGTGATATTAACAGTGATATTGAATGTGATCATGAATTGAACTCTCAGCATGTAATTTAAATATGTGCATTCCTCCCAGATCAACACTTTGTTGAAACTAAAGTGCTGGATCTCGTCTTTTATGAGCGATGGGTGTTGTGCATTCAAGAACAACATCTGGGATCGACCCGGTTGTCAGTGGCATCTGTGCTCCTCGACCCACTTCCTCCAGTTACAATGATGAGTTTGGTATATAGTGGTCTGAGAGTACAGTGTGGCTTGAGTGAGGGAGGAAGTGAAGACTCGAAGGGGTGTCGTTGCTAGGGAATAGGACCTTAGCACTCATCACCGGTATCTTGCGAAAAACTTTTGTGCTCTTATTTATGTACTTTGTTGTAATTTAGCGGTGACACTTTATTATTTAATGAGGTGAAAATGTCATGACGACATGCCATTCGAACTCATTTGGATAGCAACCATATCTGAGATGCATTAGAACTCCTTGGCAAGTATCCCGGACTCTGCGGCACCAATAGGACCATGTCCGTATCACGGGTCTTTTTTAGATCTGGCGAACAACAACCACATACTCGTTAATCTGGTAGGACAACAATCGTATTTGGACTTTTAGATGCGGTTGAACTGACAGCAGGTGCGGGCTTTTTATAGATGCCGGCCCAGAAACAACAACCATGTCTGCGGACTTGAAAGAGTGATTATGGTTTAGGGAAACTTATGAGATAATCACGTGGTGATGGTTCTCAGAAAGAATACACCACTTAATAATACTTTGAGTTTTGGCATTACATTTGGGAGCAGTGTCCCGTCTAAATGCACTTTCGTGGCGTAGGCCAGTGATCACCGGACCTTACAGTGTACGATAACTTCCAGTTGTTGCTTCAAATCTGAGTTCAAACATTTGAAAATCTTCTTAGACTAATTCTACGGGTTTTGAGCATTGTGGCTTTACCAGGTTATGCTAACTCTGTTGGTATGCGTATCATGCCATTGCCTCAAAGATTATGACCTGTGTTGATCTTGAGTGTAACCAGTGTGTTTCTCAGACTTCCACTTGAATGGTGGGCATCTTAGTTTAGTAGAGGATGGTGGCCTCATCATATGTGAGGCGAGCAGTGATTCCCAGGCTTTGGTGGTTGTTCTAATAGACATTAACCTCTTGGTAGCTCTTACCCGTTTTCCTTTAGTGATGTGGCGTTTCTTGTGAGTGTTTTATTAGATCTTGTTTGTTATTATATATTTGTGTGAATTCATAGATATAAGTTTTATTTGATGTGAAGTTCTATACAATGTTCCGTTCTGAGTTCCATTATCAGATCGTTGAGTTGGTGTCCGAATCTGCGCCCTGATATTTTCCACCTGAAGCCCGAACCGACTTCCCTCTATCCATTTGCTGGGAAGCTAGCCTAAGGGCAACTAACAATAGCTTCTTCTCGAGGCCAGTGGTGTCACAATGGCCCAAGTATGTCAATACCCCACCGAGCGGCATTCAGACTTCATTATGGTCATAAATCTAGGGCCTGCTAGCCGGGACGGGGCCACCGCTGGCAATGACTACATTTTCTAACATAGGCGACGACATCTACCCGCATGATCGGCGAGTAGTAACCTTAGGTGTGGGCTCTATGTGCCAATGTCCCCGTCGCTGATGATTTCCCGCATATCCCATCACGGAGTTTTCATAGTATGTATCATCTCCCCGCCGCTTAAAGGAGGCATTTAAGATGGGACCGCTATACAATTGGATGGCTAATGAGGGAGAAACTGTTGCTCGACTTTGATCTTGTGGGTTTGGGGCTTTGTTATCTACCAGCCTTCGAACTTAAATAGCGGACTATCGGAGTCATCCACGAAGAACCTGTTTCAACTACTTCATTTACCTAGTTGGTAGTGATCGACAACTCGTCGAGTAGTATATGAGGAGCACTGCTCCTTTTATTGGTAGGACGCAGCCTACAATGTACCAAAGAGTCCGCCTTTCACAGCTTCTCATGACATGCTCTAACCGCCAGGCCGCAAAACTTCCCAATCGAGGTCGATCAACTCACATACTGGGCCACCGACCTCTTATTTCCATACTCCTCTGGCTTACCCGCCCGACCACCAATCGAGAGTCGCCTATGATGATTTTTCCGAGGATATGAGATTGCTAAGTCGCAGCTTGGCTATGATTGCCTATATTCCTAGCTTCGTTGTTAGAAGTGGAGAAATTTAGACGTATGGCTTCGTCTACGACTTCTCTGGGGCCAGGCTTTAAGTCAGAGCCCTAAGCCGGCCTCCCGTCTCATGAAGCACTATCCACATTCGCAGTCCACCAAATGAGCGTCCGGGTTCCATTTCTGTTAAGGAATCTCGTTAGGGGAAGTCGGCCAGAATTTGACCTTCGCAGATGTGGTTTAAATCGAATCGTCGTAACTCAATTAGTTCAATTGCCCACTGAGCCATTCACCTTGACAGGTCGGGCTTATGTATTAGTGCCGTAGGAGGTCATCGAAAGACGTTGATTAGGTGCGCCTAGAAGTAGGGCAGAGTTTTCGCGCTACCCCGGGAAATGAGCCGCCGCTCGCACGTATATCTGGGCCGCCTGACAGGCACACTTGCTTGCGAAGAATGCGGGCTTCATTATGGTGCTCGTTTTCTTTGAATAAAGTTGCACTTACTGAAACATCAGAAACAACTATGTAAAGGTAGAGCGTTTCATCTGTCTCGGGGCTAACCAGAATGGGTGGTTCGGTGAGATACTGTTTGATTGTTATAAGGGCCTGGTCGCATTCTATATCCCATCCGTCACGCTTGGCCCCTTTCAGGGTGGTGAAACACGGCTTCAATCGGTCTGTAAAGCGAGATATGAATCACCCCAAAGCCACCAACCGGCCAGTCAGTCGCTACACTCATTTTCTGGTGGTAGGAGGCTGAGATTCCATAATGGCTTTGAGTTGAATAGGATTTGCTTCAATCCCCCTCTGTGTCACCATGAAGCCCAGGAATTTACCCGAACTGACTTCGAACACACACTTAAGGGGATTGAGTTTCATACCGCTCGCGGCGCACAACTCAAAAGTTTCTTGCGTGCTTCAGATGATCTGGGCGCTTCTTCGGGTTTCATACATATCATCAATATGTATTTCCCATTATCTTGCCAATCAATGGTTGAAATATTCGTCACTGATAAGGTTCGTGCTATTCAACCCCCGTTTATTACAGTTTTGAGCACTTTTGTGTACTAATCAGCGTAATTAACTCAATTTGCACATTAAGGTCCCGCGACCCCACTAATCGTATTGCGGGCTAATTTTGTAGTTTTTGCAAGCTATTTATGCCAAAATCATTGAGTCGATCCAAGCACAAAGAATTCGAGTTGAACTCAAAGATTACAGACAAGCCGTATGAAAGAGAAGCAGAAAGAAGAAAAGGCCACAACAAAATTTTTGGTTGCGAAATTTCGTGACGGCTATAATTTTGCTACCCGCAAATTTTCGCAGTTGTGAAATTTGCTTCGCTTACACTGCTCATGCTCTCGCGCACTGCTCACCGCTTGCCAATTGCTCATCCTTGACTTCTTGCTACCCGTTTTTGCTTTTTGTTCTTTTTTAGTTTTCTTCCCATTTTACCCCTTGTAAAAGCTTTTGATTTTGGTTTTGTTTCAGAATTTTTCGTCAGTACTCATAAGCTCCCGCATCAGAATCAAAGACAATCGTTGTTCAAGAGACAAATTGGCGGGAAGCTAAATTTTCCCGCTTCTCATTTTCTCTCCACTTTCTCATTTTCTCTCTCCCTTTTCGTTGCCAAACACCTCTCCAAGGATGAAAAATCGAGGATGAGCGGCTAAAACCCTTCCTCCTTCTCGCCATGAGGCCACTGCAATCTCCCGAGGCATGCCGAGGGCTCCATGTTTTTCATGTAGGTATCCACCGTTACAGTTTTCCTTTAACTTTAGGTTTTGATCCTTTTGATTCACCTTGGATGGTTATTACTGGGTAAGCTAGTCTAATACTGGATACTTAATGTTAGATCCATTGATGTCCTAGTTATCATTTATGAGCCATTGTGGTGAGCCAAGGTGACTTGTGTTTTAAACGAATGAGAGCTTTGTGAATGTGTCGTTGATGTCATTTTCAAAGAGATTTAATGAGGGTTAGTTTTTATAGTTAAATGAAGATCCGATTCAGGAGATGACTATAGGTCATCCTCCCCAACGCGAGGAAAGGACCCTGGAAACCCTCAGTTACCCTAGAATCCAACTCCAGTAACCTAACACTTCAAGGAATTCTATTTTACATTTTATTTTATTTAAATTTTAGTTTTCCAAATTTAATTCACCAAATTGAACCTTACTGTGAGTCATTTGTACGAAGAAAACCCATCCCTGAGTTCTACCCTAGACCACTATACTGTAGTAGCTTTTCTACGACAGTAGGAGCTTTAGGATATAAATTTTGTTGATTCCGCATACCATCAGGCACGAATCGCCACTGGCCTTCATAGTTGCCTCGATGACTTTTCAAACTAAAGGCATCACGCTAAAGAAAGATGTTCGCCGCGTGCATGTGAATGAAGGCCGCTTTTCTCTCGTATTAGCGTGCATTGGACTCCTAGGATATTGAGAAGGCCCATAAACAAAGATACCATGCCCTAAGCAGAGGCATCAACGATCCGATCTATTCATGGCAAGGAAGTCAGTTGGGCATGCTTCATTGAGGTCCATGTAGTCCACGCATACCCTCCATTTATCGCCTTTCTTCGGGACGACTACTACATTTGCAAGTCATTCGGGATACTTCACCTCTTTGATAATACCTAGACTTAGCAGGTTGTCCACCTATGTTTGAATAATCTGATGGCGATCTGGGTAGAAACGCCTTATTTTTTGCCTTACTAGCTTTACCATGGCAATCGCTCGCTTCTATGAGGCCAATGTCGGGTCGATCCCTAGCCATGTTCGAAAGGGACTGTGGCGGTAATATATCCGTTCCTCAATAATACGTGTCGTAGCTGTTCTTTTTCTTCATTGGATAACAGAGTGCTGACATATGTGAGTTTCTCCAACCCGTCCAACGCTATTTCCTCTAAAGGATCCAGAGCTAACATACCCTTTTCTTCTGCCCTTACTTGGGCGGCGAGTTGTAGCTGCTAAGCAGGAATGCGATCCCAAAGGGGAAGAACTCCTGAACCTTTTTCCTCTCTTTGTTCCCGCACGGATAATTGCAGCGTTTCCGTGTGGTCACCGGGTCGCAAGATCGGGACTCGCCGCATTAGTTAAATACTTGACCATTCGATGATATGTCAAGGACGATCTTCATCGAAAGTGCAGCCAGCCCTACTATGCAATTGTATGGTCCTAGGTCGTCAACAACTGAGAAGAAAACCTGTTGGGTTACTGGCCCTGCTTGTACAGGAAGTGTGATATCTCCCAGTGTCATGGTCATTACCGTTGAAAAACCGTAGCGATCTGCTCGCGAATTTAGCATTTCCATGGAAAGCTTCATTTGGTCAAATAGCAAATAAGAAATAACGGCCGCTATTTATCAAGATCTACTAGCACCTTGTGCACATCAAAGCCATTAATACAAAGGGTGAGTACAAGTGCATCACAATGGGGCACAATTAATGCATTTGGGGTTTACTTGGGAAAGGATAATGTACTGTCATAAGCCATATCTTCCCTGGCCACCGTCAGGAACAACGCTAATCTCGGCTCGACCGTGGTCGCTCTCAGAGCTTCTTTTATTCAAGGCTGAATCGGCACCGATCGTCAAGCGGCTCGCCCAAGATATAGCTTACGGCAGCCTAGTTCAGGGGTGCGACTATGTCGGGTTATGATTTTTCCTATCGTAGGTGCGCATTTCCTTCCCTGGCCAACTTCCCTAATATAAATCCCGAGGTGCCCCGCTTTAACTGCCTTCACAGAATTCCAGTTTCGGTTAATTTGCTCGGGTCTCCATGTCCCATGATCCATGTGATAATCGACGTACGGACGAGTTTCTCTCGTAGGGGTCCGTCTGATCAAGGCAGCGCTGAAATCCCAAGTCGCACGAGGGGTAGCACTGGGGAGGCATATCTGCAGGAGTGAATTTCGGGGGCCCCTCTTCCGAGGCTGGTCTCAGGTCACTCTCTGATTTTTGCCCCCGCCTCGTCGCACTCAGCTACTTCTTTCCCTCCATCTCGTTGTTTCCAACCGACTTGCTCCTGATCATGACTATTTGAGCTGTTACACGGATGTTATCTTCTAGGTCGAATATTCATTCCCATTCCTTATGTCTAACTTTTCCATCAGAATGGCGGTTTAAAGGCAATGAGTGGAAGAACGGAGTAGATGGTGCGAAGCTCTTCCCCGTTACGCGAGGACTCGCATCCATGTCAGAACTTCTACCCGGGCTGGACTACTTGTCGACCTCCCGTGAAGTCCCATATGGTTTCCTCTTCGCTTTATTATGGTCCAGAAGAACTAATACTTTTCACGAGACCGGAAAGCACGTAATCGGGAGATGAATACGATCCAAAGCTCACAATGAATTCATCGAATTACACCCGAGCTCGAACCAGTTAACGCCGACCTCGACACTAAATGAAGACCTTTACACAATAGGTGATCATTCTCAAGAGTCATCGCCGATCAGAGGAAGCATGTGGTCAGAAGTGGTCGCTGGAGCCATCGAACATAGCAAAGGTTGACATGATGAACCCTCGTGGTGGCTCGTAATCAAGGATGTGTTGCCCTAAGGGCGCTAAGAGAGTAAGGCCACTGGGACCTCGATCGCCGCCGCGGGCGGCATGTAGAGCGCGGCTCAGCCTCCGAAGACCGGTTAACCGGCCATGGGCATCGCAACAGTAGTGAAGTAAATGGGTTCCCTATTGCTTTGTTTGGCCAATTCCGACCTTGGTCCGCTGCTTCGGCGAAGTGTACCGCTCATCGAATCACAACATAGGTGATGTGAGTGTCTCTCCGCACGATCTATCTCGTTGCTTTCGCTATCAGCCGAGGATTCGCGAACCGCCTCGAGGATGTCATTCGTGGGGCATCTATCAGCCGAGTGATAGGCTTTCCTTTATCTAGAATGACCGGATGCTTTGCTCGACCACTATCTCTGCTAGCCTCTAGTTAAGATCATGCCCTTCTCTACTTCAGCCCCATAGACAAATGTGTTCATCGCCGTAGTGCTCGAAGACGCTCCCGAAATTCCTTCATTTGCCTCGCTTGCTCCTCTTGTTTCTTCTCCATATCTTGACGCCAATGAAGAAATTGATCTTCTGGCGATTGGATCACTAGGTTGCTAGTCAATACACCCGTATCGCATCGAATCGATAATGGGAGGGAACCACAATGCCACCGTATGGGCTATCTGGGATAACCGTCAGAGCAAGCCCTCGTACTCGTTGATGAGTCTTTTTTGTTCAATTCCCATGACACGCCAATTGTTGCACTTCCAATTCGCCCTGACCGCAAGACGATCCTGATAAACCTCGCAAAATAAGGGATCCGGTGGTGGTGTGCCGCCACCTCTCCAATGCTCAAGTTAGCAAAAGGATGGAGAAGAAAAAAAAGGAAGTAGGACAGTTAGGGTTGCATACCTTTCCCTCGTTGGGAGTTTTTGTTTTATACTTGAATTTCTCCTTGATTCTTGGAAAAATAATCTTGTGATTTTGGTGGTAGAATCTCTCCTTCCTTATTAGATACCAATTTCTTGATTTTTGAGAGATAATATCACCTCAACTTAAGTGAAAAATTCACTCTTCCTTTAATGTGCCACCACCCTCTCCCTACTTGTGATTATTGTTTTGAGACGTGATGAATTAAGAGATCCATTGATGAATATCTTGTGTTTACAGTGACACTCTGTACCTAGTGGGACTCTTGGACTCTTTAGGATGCATCTAGGTCTTTCCCATATGGAGCCACAGGTAACAGTCATTTGGGCCATATTGGGGCTTGAACTGTGCAATGGGCCCGTATGATGCCAGCCTATCGATAGTGGGTTTGGGCCCAGTGCCATGGTACTCGCAACTTCCAAAGCTAGTGATTGAATTACCATAATTTATGATAACATGGAATCCAGAACTTGTCTTTTAAAACAGTTCGGGCAAGGCAAATTCAAAACTTGTCACAAAAAGGTAGGTTCCTAAGGCAAATTTGCAACTCATTTATTGAAAATACGAGTCTAGTACAAATTTGGACGTCATTGTAAATATAGAACTCGTATGTTGAAAAGATGAGTTTTATGCAAATTAAGAACTCATTTGTTGAAAAGACAAGTTCAGTACAAATTAAGAACTCATCTGTTGAAAAGACAAATTCAATGTAAATATAGAACTCGTTTGTGAAAAAAACGAGTTTAGTGCAAAATTTGAATTCGTTTATTTAAAAGACCGGTTTAGTGCAAATTGTGTAAGTTGATGAAGATTAAAATAATGTATATTTAAAAGTATTTATTAAAAATTTTATATTTTTTAAAAACGTCCCCCTTGCTGGGTAATTTTCCCCTCAAACAAAAACTGAAGAGCCATCTTCAGCATAGTATGAAGTTGTTATTTGAAGACATTTCTCTCAAGAAAAAAAAAACAAAAAACAAAAAAAAAGAACAATTTTCGGAAATAATGCTTTACAGTATGTTCCACTCTCCAGAAATAATAAGAAAAAAAATATCAAAAAAATAATTATAATATTATATCAGATTTCAACAAAAGAAATATAAAATTATTTTTAAGTAAACAAATAAAATTAGTAAAACAATATCGAGAAAAGGTACAAAAAACCCCAATGTTCTACGTGATATCTCATTTATACTTGGAACTTTTTTTCCTGCAGTTTACTCTTATAACCCAAATTAGCCCATGACTCAAACTGTTAAAATGGTCAAACAGTGTTAAAATGACTGTTAAGTGCCGACGTTCTTCCCTTTTCTCACTTCTCACTTCTCTAAACTGTCCATACTAGGACTCAAACTCCTCCTCTCCAATGTCCTACTTTTAAACATTGAACACTTTAACCAACTGAGTTAGGCATATGAACCTCTTTTTTATCTCTCCCCTCCCTTTCCTCATCTCTTCTCTCGCTTCTCTATCCTCACTCTTCTCTTTCACGGTTTGACCCAAATCTCGACCCACCCACCCAACAACCCCATACCCCCACCCTCCCAAACCATTAAATTTTTTTTTAACCCTTCATTTTTTATTAAACATTATTTTAGTTTTAAAATATAATAAATAAAAATTCAAATTTTATTTTTTAAAATATAATAAATTATTTTTTATTTTAAATCTACTAAATTTTATTTTAATTTTTAAAATCTACTAAATCAAAATTCAAAATTTATTTTTTAGATATAAATAAACTATTCATTATTTTAAAAAATATTTTAATTCTATGCATAGTTATTTATTAAAATAAATTATATTTTAATTAAAACATTTTAATATCTTTTAATACAAATATATTTGTTTATACAATTAATAATATAATATAATAAATAAATATTAACATTTTAAATTATAATTTGATTTTTTTTTTTAAAAACCCCATTGATATTTATCATTCTTAGTAAACATAGTGAACAAAAAAGAGGAAAAAGTAGGATGGTGATTAAGTACAAAAAGTTAAACGATAATACAGAAGATGATGGATGATATACCAACAAAAGAATATTTATTAGGAAAAATAAAAGATTGTACTATATTTAGCAAATTTGATTGTAAATTAGGATTTTGGCAAGTTAAGACAATATACCTTGGATAACTTTTTCTTGTCCAGGAAGGCATTTTGAATGGTTTGTAATGTCATTTGGTTTAAAAAATGCACCATCGATATTCTAAAGAAAGATGGATAATATATTTAGAGATAATGATTCATTTGTAGCAGTATACATAGATGATATAATTGTTTTTGAAGCAGTTAATATGAAAAAAACATATTAGTGACATCTCCAAATAAGATACAAAAGTTCGAAGAACATGATATTATTATTAGTAAAACTAAAATGCAACTATTTCAACAGACTATAGAATTTATAGGAGTAATAATAGGAAATGATAAAATATTATTACAACTACATATTTCAGAAAAAATTCAAACATTTCTTGATAAAATAGAAGAAACAAAAGAATTACAGAAATTCTTAGGATTATTAAATTATGCGAGACCATTTATAAAAAATTTAAGTCGGATTGCAAGACCTTTGTTTAGTAAAGTAGGCAATAGAGGACAAAAATATTTTAACCAAGAAGATATTAAGCTAGTAAAAACTCTCAAAGAACTAGTCACAAAATTACCACCACTAGAACTACCATTAATAAATGATTACTTAATAATTGAAACAGATGGATGTAGCCTAGGATGGGGAGTAGTATTATTAGCAAAACCTCATAAATATTCAACTAAAAATACAGAAAAAATTTGTAGATATAACAGTGGAAAATACAAAGAAAAGGTAATATCGAGTATAGATGCAAATATTAGCCAGAAGATATGCCATAGTTTTAGAATATTTATAATCCCCAAAAAGGAAATCTTAATAAGAACAGACTATGAAGCAATAGTGAAGTTTTACAAACTAAAAAATGAAAAAAGATATTCTCAAAGAAGATGGTTAAATTTCACATAAAGGATAATTAATACAGGTGTAAAAATAGAAATAGAACATATAAAAGGAAAAGACAATAGCCTACCAGATTCATTAATGTGATACCCTTATCCCGGGGTCTTGCTGGATAAACCCACACTCCGCGGTAACCTGCGGGATATCGTGGAAATCCCGATATCACACTCACATGTCTCATATATCGACCCATTCCCATATTTAATTCACAATATACAAAAATATATGATAGACTATAATCACAGTCTCTTTACAGTCCCTTTGATACCAAAAAGGTGTACATGTTTTGGTTTTGTTCGAATATAATACAAGACAAAAACAAAACAAAACAAAGCCGTGTCCGACTCTCATCCCATATGAGGTCCCATATGCGGGTCAACCGCCTGCACTGGACCTGTACCTGAAAGGGGGATCCCACGACGGGGTGAGCAATGCCTAGTAGAGTAAACTCCTACGAAGGCTACTCCCCACCTAAGTGCACATGCAATGGTCACGTCACCAAAGAAAGAAGCACATTCCAATCAAGATTATGCAAACCTAGAATGAAATTCTACATGCCATGAATGAAATGAGTCCCACCATGTCCCATGTACCGAGTCCTCACCGATTCCCTCACACATGCAACGCTAAGTGTGAAAAAAAACCAGTCATTGGTGTTTCACCCAAAGACTTGACTCATTGGACCGATCTCCAATACTCATTTGAATTATCATCAAATTTCGTGTGTTTATTTATAGGCTATGTCATTTTTCGGGGTATCACCACAGGATCGTCGTATGCCTTCCGACATTTTTGCGGACTTTCACCGTCGGTGATCATGTATGCCCAACACATGTATATATATTTCTTTAAGTTTTTTTTTTCATTTTATACCACCGTGAGTCTCAATTGGACGCTGTCCGTTTTGAGCTCACCACACATTCACAAAGAATGGTGAATTAACCGTTTCTATGCACCCATACTCGACTCGACGCGATGTTACCGTGCATATGCAATGCTAATGTCACTGTAATTTCTCATGTTACATGTATGATGCACACTACATGAACCATTCTCATCAGTTGTACTTCATGTTAATGACCATGCAAACATATATCGCAAGCATATAAGTTTCATATATTTCATGCCAATATATATATATATATATATATATATATCAGACAAGATATTAGCACCATCAATCCATGACTAAACAATTATCAAAAACCGACTATTCACATCGATTAATAAACTAAGAAACCTCGCACATTCTGGTGCAAAACATAGAATTCGCAGTTATGATCACCCATTTTCTCCACGGAACATGGCCGGGAATTCGACCAACGGGCCTTATAGAGTCCAAGAATACCTAAAACGGAGTTCGGACGAAGAAGCTAAGGTCGTCCAAAGTTGGAGGCCTCACATGAATAACCAGACCCAGCCGGACAAACCTAGCCAGACAAACCTAGCTAGATAGACTTTCCACTTAGGTCGTTCCGGGAAAACGGACCATAACTTGGGCTATAGAGGTCCGACGGTAATTAAAAGCCTAACACTGTCTACTAATGCGGCTAATTCTACCTAAGGACACACGGCCACCCCTTGCTTCCTGTTCGAAACTAGTCCTAAAGTCCTGCTAATGCGTAGGATCAAACTAAGGCAGCTTCCCATAGTTCAAAATGCAACCAAACATCCCCCTTGAGGCAAGACACAACCACACAACCCTTAAGATAGAAAATAACCGAAGTAGGAGAAGACCTACTTCTTAAAGCGTAGAAGTTGCTCTAGGAAGTCCTGTGGACACTTCCTAAACTCGAAACCCTTAATTTCCCGAACTCTTCACTTGAATCAAATGAACTCATGAGACCCACATGTAGCCTTTGTCAACAGATGATCTTTAGTTCTTGACCCGACGAAAATCGACCCATCGATCTCCGTAGATCGTAGAGAGAAGTTGGAGCTTCTCTCTCATCTTTCTCTCTTCTCTCCCATTTTTTTTCTTTTTCCCTCCCCACCGAATTTGTTTGGTCCAAAGTCAAGTGGGAGGCCTCATCTTGCCACATGTCACTCTCCTATTGGCTCCCTTGGATTTCCTTATCCTCTTATCCATAACTTTGGATTTCCTTCCTATCAAGTGGTGACACATGTCACACATGGGTCCCACTTAGACTTGTGTTTGACTTGTTCTCCATTTGACACGTGGCTCAATGTGAGCCTTCCAAACAAGTGCTAAGTGTCACTCGTTACTCTCGGTGCCTTGGAAAATGTGAAATCCCGTATGTTTTGGAATTCGACAAAATTCGACGTAGCCTAGATTTCAAGGGCACGATTCCAACCCGTGAAGTTCGCTTCACATCCGAAGAGATCTAGAAAATTTTCAGATTTTCTCATTGAAATTACCGTTTTACCTTTTCTTAGAAAAATTGAATTTTTTCGGGTTTTACAACTAAGCAGACTAATAAATTAATTTTTATGTCACAGATGAACAAGCAGATAACTAGGATCATTCTAACTTATTCCAGTAAAGACCAAGAAAAGGTATTTACCTTCGGAAATAATTCTCTTAAGGTATATCCTAAAAGTAACATAACCTTTAATCATGCCACATTTGTAACCAGACGAAGAACAAAATGTATTATGATAACCTTTGATTAGTTTCAAATGCATTTTTAATAACCAGACTAATAAGAGTTTAGATAGAAAATATTTCATTACTTGTTTAAATTGTTTATCATAATATCTTAACAAAAAGAATAATGGTAACGTCAATTTCAGCTTTTATGTTATCTACTAAGGTCATAAAACAGGCATTTTTAAAACATGGGAATAAGTCCTTCCTTACATTTCAAATCATCCTGGACCATTTTAAAAGGTTTTTATAATCTAACCCAGGCCTTAGACCAATGTAAAACAAATTTAGGAAATAATTTTTTCATACCTAATAGTTAAACAATTTAAATCACCATGGAAAACCCTATCTAAATCCTATAGAATCCCCAGAGGTCGACAAGCAAAACTTTAGATTTAACACATGATTTTCCTCCTTGTTTCCTCCACTCCAAAATCAAGACCATTTACTTAAAGAAGAGTTATAAATCATGAAAAAAATACGAGTGATCCAACAAGACATTTAGCGCGAAGAAACTATATGAAGACAAGATAACAATGAACTAGAAATAAAATTGAAAACGTAGCTCTAAAAGGAATAAATTCAAACTAGAATATCCAAATAATTTTGACATTGAATCCGACTCGATTTTATCATAATGTCAAGATGTAGCCGAGTTCATCTTGCCAATGTGATGAACTTAGTCCAAAATCCCAAACTAGAAATCGGTAAAGACATATCAAACTGCTTACAGTGAGGCTTTCCTAAAAAGCCTTTTACTTCAGCTAACACAACAGGTTGCTGAAATCCTTAAAAAGAATTCATGCAAAGAAGCATAGTCGTAAATCCCAAGATCTATCAAACAAAGCCCTATGACGCCCCTAAACTGGGGTCATTTTTCGCTACTATACAAGTCCTGGTCACCATAGAGAAATCTCGTTGCGACACCCTTTGTCGTGCGCATAGTCTCTCGTCGCATGCCCTCACGCCGCGCCAGCCCGTCATGCACACTTAGCCTGGTCTGTCGTGACGCAACACGGCGCCATATTGTCTCGCGCGCCTAAGGCCCCGCTACGCGACGTAGCTGCTTCCTCGTCGTGCGCACGCCCTCGCCTTGCTGGGTGCACGCGACAATCGTGCCCCACCGTTACGCCCATAAAAACTCTCTATGTCATGACATGGAATCCCCATGTCTTGGAACTTTATGTTGTGACATAATAGTACTCTGTTGCGACATAAAAACCCCATCCAAGGCCAAACTCTGTCGTGACATAGAAACTCCCGGCCTTGATCAAACTCTGTCACGACGTAAAAACACTATGTTGCGACATAATTCCTCTTTACCTTGGCTAACTCTGTCGCGACATAAAAATACTTGGTCGCAACAGAAAATCTTCCCAGCTTAGCCAACTATGTTGCAACCTAAAATTCCCCATCGCAACACAAAACCTCTCATTTGGCCATACTCTGTTGCGACATAAAATATTCTGTCGCGACATGAAAACCCTGCCCAAGGACAAACTTTGTCGGGACATAGAATACCTTCGACATTAAACTCCCGTCTCGAATTAACTCATGACACAAAATGTCAGAAAGTCACAACACAAGACCCTTTGGTCTTGGCCACACTTTGTCACGACATAAAATACCCTGTCCCGACACAACTCCGTGAAATCCTATCGAGACACTACAAATCTCTATCACGACACAAAATCTCTTGGCCTTAACCAAGCTCCATCGCAACTCTGATCTCTTGTCGTGATTGTCTCGATCGCACCATGGGAACCTCTATCGCGACATTGTCACGATAGAAAATAAAACACTGTCGTGACACCGTGGGGACCCCTGTCATGACAGAAACATAAGAGAAAAACAACTCTGTCTCGACCAAGAAAACCCTTGTCGTGACCCAGAAACCGCCTGCAGCCTGAGAACCATGTCGCGACACAGGACTAGAAGCTCTATCGCGACCCAAACTGCCCAGCATGCAGTAGCCTTTTAGGGCCTTTTCTAAACCTCCATCTCTCACCCAAATGCAAATCTATACTATCGCTCTATACACACTTACGATGCCGTATAAAATATGGGAAAACTTTTAACACTACGCTGAACAAGTCCAAAAATAAGTTTTTATTACAAAACTTCTCATTTACATATACAAAATTGGATATTCTATCCATAATTTAACAAAAGACATGAATAAGCCATAATTTGACCTTTTTCAGAACTAAGATCTTGGATGTGTTTAATCTCCCGGTGTACCTCCAAAGACTTGAAAATATTTTCCCATGATCTTAAGAGTGTACGCTCCGCGAGGCCCCCCCCCTCCCCCCCCCCCCCCCCCCCCGCCCCCCCCCCCCCCCCCCCCCCCCCCCCCCCCCCCCCCCCCCCCCCCCCCCCTCCCCCCCTCCCTATAAGGGTTACTCCCCACCTAAGTGCACATGCAATTGCACACACACACATCATACCACATTCCATATAGAAAATGCAATCTTACCAAGGAACATTACATGTCATGAATGAGATGAGACTCTTCATGCCCATAACCCTTGAGTCCACCCACCTCACACATGCAAATGTCGCTGTGAATAATTGCACTGGTGTTTCAAATCTAATGACATTTTTTTTTTTTTCAAAACAAAAGCTCTTGTTTTAACTCATAACCTATCGGACAAAACCTCCAATGTTCATTTGAATTAATCAAAACTTAATTTTTTTTTAACAAGAAACTATGAACAAAGAGCTCAAACAAAGGCATCATGGCATCGGACAAGTCCGTCAGGATAGAAAGTCTCCGTCAGCGGCAAACCTTTCCCCGCGACCAAGCAGCGCGGCAAATGCAGCCGCTGCGCGCGCTATGCTCGCTGTCACGCGCGCATGCTGTGTGCGCAGGTAGCTCTGTCGCACACACAACACCGCCGCTGGTGCTCGCGATTATGCACGCATTTGTGCTCCGTGGGCGCGTGCCCGCCTCCGTCGTGAGGGCAGCTCGTCCGTGGGTCGAGACAAAACACCCTGTCGCAACACCACCCTTGGAAAACCCTATCGCGACATAAAATCTTCTGTCACGACAAGAAGTCCCACCCTTGGGAAAACTCATCGCCACAATAAGGAGACCTCGTCAGCACTCCAAGCTAGCCCCAGACCCCAAACCCCCGCTGCCGACACAGGCCAACAAACCACTACGGCGATAGTAGGAAGGCCTCTGGCACCAAACCACCCAACATGCCTGAATCAATGTCGCGACACTGAGATCCCTGCCGCGACACCGAATTTCTATCGCGACATTGCACAACAAACCACTATCAGCGATGCAGAAGGCCTCTATCATGCACTCCAAACCACTTAACATGCCTAGGAAACAAATGTCGCCGACACCGAAGATCCTCGTCGCCAAGGCCGCAGCTCACCGCGGCGCCGCGACGCTGTGCTATCGCTAGCGCCGCCTCGACGCACATCCGTCGTGGCGCAGACCTGTGCCTGGCTTTACGCGGCCTTAGAACTCAGAGCGACACCGAAGACCCTATCGCGACACAGTGGCAGAGAACCCTATCGCGACATACCTTTCTTCACGCGACAGGATCCGAATGGCACAATTTCTAGTCCTCCCCGCACTAGTTTTTTTTTTCTTTCCTTTCCATACACCCTAGTCTCAACACACAATTACCTTTTTATTACAAGGGTAACATGAAACCTAGAAAACTAGCCAAAAAGTATTGAAATGAGTTTAATTATAACTCTGTTCTTTTTACATAACAAAACTGGGTTTTCCACCCGAAATTTACAAAATGCAAAACAAAGCCAAATCTGGCTTTTTCTTCACCACTAAGGTCTTGGATGCATTCCATCCCCCGGTGTACTTCTAGTGCCTGAAAATATTTTCCCATACGGGGTGAGCAATGCCCAGTAGATGAATTTTCCTACAAGGGTTACTCCCCACCTAAATGCACATGCAATGACACACACACAATATACCATTCCATACAGAAAACACAATCATAAATGGAATATATCATGTCATGCATGAGATGAGACCCTCATGCTCGCAAATCTGAGTCCACCTTAATTTCACATTACGCTAATAATGCTGTGAAACCAATCTTATCGACGTTTCTGAATTCCAACAACTTAACCCATTGGACAACCCTCCAATATTTATTTAATTTTACCAAATCCCGTGTGTTATGTATTTGTAGGCTGCGTCATTTTTCGAGTTTACACCGTAGGATCGTCGCACGCCTTTTCAACATTTTTACGATCTTTCACCACCGGTGATCATGTCTAACCGCGCATGAATTCAGGTATTTCACCCAAGGGGGGGATCGGCCCCATCTTGCTTAGCCCAAACACACGAAATTTCATTAACATTATTCTATTCTTATCACGCAACATTGAGTCTCAACTTTGGACGTTGTCCCACTTTCGAGCTCACTACACATTCACCAAGGATGGTGAATAACCATTTCCATGCACACACACCCGACTCGACATGATGTAACTGTGCATATGAATGCAATTATGCCATTTCATGTATACAACATTCATGATTCATGGACAATTATATTTTTCTACAATATAATTTAAATCATCAAGTGATCCATGTTAATACATCAATTGAGCATGTAACAACATGATTTTTCACACAACCAATATGTTATTCATTTTAGCGATAACACAAAAACGGCACACATGGACCAATAACAGTCTAAAAATCAATCCTGGGACTACCCAAGACAGTCCTAAAAATTCAGCCTCGGACTGTTCAAAAACAGTACATAAATTAAGTCCAAACTGTCCGAACAGTCTGAATTTATTCCGGGATCAAGCCTAAAAATAGTCTCAAACTGCCCTGATTGTCCGATAACAAGCCTCAAAACTAAAGATTCGGGCCCCAAAGATATTCGGGCCCCAAATCTGGACTCCAAATGCGCGGTCGTCTAACCCCAAACACCTTAACCATTTGAATGACTCTTAGACAATTAATTATGAAACCCCTACATCTCTGAAAGGCTGGAAACCCTGATTCTAGTACCCACGTGAAGCTTTTGTCGCATAGAAGAACTTTCCTTCTTGCTCTGACGGAAACCGACGGTCCGATTGCCGAAAAATCTAAAGAGAAAGTGGAGCTTCTCTGTCATTCTTCTTCTTCTCTCTCCTTTCTCTCTCTTTCTTTATCTTTCTTTTTCCTACCTTCTCTCCCCACTGACTGCTTCGTCCAACAAGTTAAGTGGGAGACCTCAACATGCCACATGTCTCCCTCTCATTGGCTATCTTGATTTCACCTTATCCCCTTATCCATTTCTTTGGATTTCCATCCTCTCAAGTTGTGACACATGTCCCACATGGGTCTAATTTAAACTTTTGTTCGACTTAGCTTTCCATTTGGACACATGGTCTATATAGTTTTCATCCAACATGTGCCAAGTGTCACTTGTTACTCGGTACTCGAAAAAATGTGAAATTCCAACCTGTGATCGACCAAACGAAATTCAACGCAGAACTAGATTTCTCGCGAGACGATTCCAACTGAAGTCCGCTTCATCATCCGAGATCTAGAAAAATTCCGGATTTTAACTGACATTACCATTTTACCATTTTTTCTGAAACTGAATTTTTCTAGGTTTTACAAACAACCATGCACACACCTAATACTATGTAGTGTCCTTTGTGCATAAGGAAATGCGAGATGCATTTCATGTGCCATATCATGTTACATGCATAATGAGAGCTACATGCAACATTACCAAATCATGGATAAATATATTTTCTAAATATTATTCACATCCATCATGTATCCTGCGTCACATCAAATAAAACATATATTAACATGAATTTTTCACACAACAACATGTTATTCAATCACCATGCAATAACACACAAAAGATCCTTGATTTAGGGCCTTCAATTCAACAAGTATCATCTAAATTATCACCCCCCCGAACTACCTTGGTTCAACACTTTTCACCTGTAATTTGGCCAAAAACATCCCCAAACTCCAAATACACAACAAAACCCGAAGACATCAGTGCCGGGATCAAAACCAATCTCAAAACATAGTCCTGGACTGCCCGAAAACAGTCCAAACATTCCAACATTCAGTCCAAAATTGAACTAACGCACTACCAAAGGAACCCCATGCCTTTAAATGACTCTGCACTGGCACACCCAGCATGAGAGAACCCCCACTCTCTGGAGTTTATCTAAACCCACTCGATTTTGGTACCCACACGTAGCCTCGCTATGTCGAATTAACTTAATTCTTGACTGCCGAAGCCAACGCCACGAACGCAGAAACCCCTTCTTTTCCCCCCTCTTCCCCTTTCTTTGTGATAATCTTTATTCGGGTCCCGTTGATTAACTCAACTTATGAACTAAATACTGGTCCCGATATCCCACCATTTGTCTCATATTGAGACTAATTCCTGCATATGTATTCACAAATATACAAAAAAATATATGATAGACTATTTAACCAACAAATTCATTTAATACCCTTTATACAACAAAGTATACATGTTTCTTTGCCCCATTAATATAATACAAGACAAAAACAAAACAAACAAAAACAAAGCCGCATCCCGGGCCTATCCCCTGCCGCCCATACGGTCGACGCACCAGACTTGCACCTCGAAAGGGTCCCACTACCGGTGAGCAATGCCCAGAGAGTTTTCCTACAAGGGTTACTCCCCACCTAAAATGCACATGCACAAGGCACATAAAACAGCTGAATCAGATTTCATACACTTATGTGAAATATTATATGAAATGTTCCAGGTTATACATGACGCGACCCCCCTCACGCTCACAACCCGAGTCCCAACCGACCCCACACCCGCAATTGCCAAGTGTGGAAACCAAATGCACGGTATTTAACCTAATAACTTCTGCAACCATTGGACAACCCTCCAATTTTATTTTATCATTTCATGATTTTATTATTATTATTATTATTTGGATACATCGCTCATATGGCCTCATTCAGGTCTGTTTCTGCCCCGAAAAAATTTATTTATTTTCAATTCACTTTATTTTAAATGAACTTAGCTCAAGCCATTTCCTGACTTCCGAGATTTTCGTAAAAATCTTTGGTCTCCTGAAGTCACCGATCGCTTATCACCCCAAAAATCTGTGAAATATTTCGCTTGGTTTTAATTACCTAAACTTTCTAGGTCACTAAATTTTTATACCTAATTTAACAATGCGTACCGTTTCGCTATCCGAGATATAGAGAATTTTCAGCTTCCCGAACCATTCTGGAAGAATTATTATTTTTTTCCATTTTTCCTAACATTACTTAATTTTCCTAGTTTTACAATCTTCCTCTTTTCTCCCGTTTTCCTCTTCCTCAAGCCTCCTTTCTTTCTTTTTTCTCCGTTTTTTTTTTCCTTCTCTCCCACTGATTTTTGCTCTAAGTGGGTGATTAGTGCTCAAAAAGTGCTAATTTGAACCTTGTTTATTATGTGTTTGAAAGCACTTTTGTGTGTACTAATCACGTAATTAACCCGACATTTGCACAAGGTCCCCGCTATGCTACCGATTGCATTTTGTGGCTAATTTGTAGTTTTAGCAAGCTATTTATGCCGTAAATTGTTGAGTCGATCCAAGCACAAAGAATTCCAAATGAACTCGCATTGCATCGAAAACCGTATGAAAGAAGAGCGTAAAATGCAAGGAAATCACATCAAGTAGGAATTTCCGCTGGGTAGATTGCGTAAATTTCGCAAGTTGCAAAATTACCTACGAAATTGCCTCTGCTACCACTGTTCAGCTCATGCATTGTTCACCTTTCCTGCTTTTTGATGTTTTGACTTCTTTTGTTCCCTTTTTGGATTTCTTCCCATTTTATCCCCTGTAATAGCTTTTGGTTTTGGTTTTTTGGTAATTTGTAAAGGGGTTTGGCTATAAAAGCCTCTGCATAAGCAATCAAGTAAAGCATCTCCCTTCATTAATAAATTTTTTGGCGGAAGCTTCTAGCTCTCCCGCCTCTTTTCTTCAAATTTCATTTTCTCTCCTTTTCTTCCACTTTCTGATGCCAAACACCCTCAGGTTGACAACTCGTAGGATGGCTGGCTGCACTCTCTTTCATCCTCGTAAGAGGAGGGCCGCGCTGTGGCTCGAGGTAACTAACTAAGTTTGTTTTTAACGCACGCATTTATGGGTATTTATGTTCTATTTCTCTCAATCTAGGTTTAAATCTCTTAAATGTACCTTGATGGACCAGTATTTGGCAATCTTTTAGGGTTCAGTGGATGCTTATTGCTAGATCCACTAAGATTCATTAGTTGCCCTCTATTTGTCAGTGTAGGTTAGATTTATGAGATATGTATTCACTGCCGGGGAGCATTTATGCTTAGTAAATGCTGTTTTTCAAAAGGGAAAATTGTAGGGTTTAGTTTAAAGCCAAATAGCATCCTGCCGGAATTACTATAGTCATCCTCCTAACGCGAGGAAATGGACCCAGAACCTCTCATTTACCTTAGGACCTCAACCCAGTAGCCCAATGCTTCAAGGAGTTCTTTTTCTTATTTTTCTTAATTTTATTTTCAGCCTGCAAACCACCATACTCCACTGTTTTTACAAAATCCCAAAATCCAAATTGAATTCACCATTTTGAACCTCACTGTAAGTCATTTGTGCGAAGAAAACCCATCCCTGAGTTCGACCCTAAAGCCACTATACCGGCAAAGAGCTTTACTACTTACGTAGGAATAGGTTATAAATATCAAGTGATTCCAACATACCCCATCGGTCTCGAATCAAAATGGGCGTCGTTGTCAGGGACGGTGCCTAGAAAGGTGAGAAGTTGTTAAACTTGTGATTCTCATCACAAGTGTTGGTGAATTCTAATTCTTTGCCCTACCGTAATCTCCTTAACATTTCGCTCCCGGGTAGATTTAATTTTTATACTGGCCCTTACATAGAATTTTCATTTTTTTATAGCTAATCTATCCTTTTAGCCCCGCTTTCTTTTGGTCAGTTCTGCCTATGTAGCTTCGCTTAGCAACTTACACTACTGGGAGAACACTACAGCAAGATTGAACTGGGTCAAGGCTCCACTTGAACAGGCTGCTAAGGAGCCCGAACACCGACCAGATGGATCCCCCACCTGAGGAACAACAGAGCCAACAGGGGGTTCAAAGGAACCCAAATGCAATGTAACAACGAGGACCATATTCACCTACCAAGGGCAGAGTGCACTCTCATGTATTGTACCTCCTATGGAGGATGTGGAATGTCGCCTTATCTCGTGCCTCAAGCCCCCAACTTTCCATATGGTATGAAAATGAAAATCCATATATACACATCCGGGAGTGTGAGGAGGTTAGCATGACTTTGGGAGGTCATAACCTAGGTGGAATTGCCAAAATTGAAAGCCTTCCCTTAAATTCTCGGTGCCAAGGCCAAGATTTGGCTCAACTCAGCCGAACTATAAGGAATCGGGGAGATATGCGTGCGTAATTTTTTTGGAAGAAATTCAGCACCCATAAAAACCAATAATCTGAAGAGGGAAATTTACACTTTCACAACCTTAGAAAGTGAGAAATTCTACCAAAGGCCGGGAAAGGTACTCAGAGATCATCAAGTACCGCCTCACCATGGCTTCATACTGACGCCGGTTAATCACTTTGATAATGTAGAATGTCCCCGCTGCGAAGCAAATGCAGAGCCAGAGACTATGTGCGGAGGGGACTTCATGAGCAAACATCCAGAGGAAGCCATGGACTTCTTGAACTATGTGGCTAAGACATCCAAAGCATGATATGAACCTAACCCCAGAGAGGTAGAGAGGATTTAGGACTGCAAAGAAATTTAAGGAGGCATGTACTAATCACCGAGACATGGAGATGAAGGCAAAGCTATCCACCTTGACTAAAAAGGTCGGGAGGACCTTGAAATGCGAAATCACCATGATAAGGCGAGCCGTGATTGAGGCATCTTATGCCTAGGGATGGTGAATCTGGCTGCCTGACGGCACCTCTATCCCATACCCGCCCTAAAAATTTAATTATTTCCCATCCCCGGGTCTCAAACCCGAAACGGATGGGTCCTCATTCCCATCCCGACACGTTCTTAAAATCCCATACCCGCTCTCCGCCCTCCGCCCGCCCCCCACCCAAGTTCGGTCTGCCCGGGTTCCTTATACCATATACATTTCAAATAAGCCAAAAATTATTCTCATAATAGGGAAATCACATAACACAAATTATGCTTTACAAGAATAACCAAAATACAAATTTTTTACATGATATCTTGAAAAAAGACAATCTGAAATCAATTATCATGGTCATTATGCCAAATACATATCTAATAACTCAAAATTTATTTCCATGATTAGATAAACACATAAATATAAATTATGCTTTACAAGAATATCTAGAATATAACCACACATGATATTCTGGAAAAAGACTATAAAAAATCAATTATTCTAGTTATTATGTCAAATACATTTCTAATAGCTCAAAAAAAAATTTTAGAGTAGGATAAACACATAATATAAATTAACTAGAATATACCCCAGCTACGATATCCCGAAAAAGACCATAAAATCAACTATCTTGGTCATTATGCCAAATACATTTCAAATAGCTCAAAAATATACTTCCAAATAGGTAAAGAACATAATATAAATTTTTCTTTTACAAGAACCCGAATATAACACGCACATAATATTGCTTAGACTATCCAAAATCAAATGTTCTCATGAATGACATCCCAAAGTGCATCTTTAATACTAGCTTCTCAAAAAAGAGCCTATAGGCTATAGCAAATTGCTCCATTAATATAACAACTAAAATAAAAGGAGCATCAAATATAAATTGTTGATAACACCAACACGTTAAAAGAAAACAAAAATAAATTGTTCTTGTGAATCACATCCCAAAAATGCATCTCCAAGACTAGCCATCTCAAGAGAGCCCATAACATGAGTGCTTCACCATCTTCATCCATATTTGTGATATCAACTCCTAAAATTTAGCAATCAAAGAACTACCCAATATAAGCAAACATAATAGAAAGACAAGCAATTATATTTAAAGAAAATATAAAACATTCAAAGTTGAAAATAAATTAACTACCTTTATCTCAACAAAGGCCTATGCATGAGTGTTTCTTCATCTTCATCCATACATTTGTGAGAGATTCAACCCTAAATTGAAGAATAAAAGAATTACCCAATATAAGCAAATATAATAGAGATACAAAAGCAATTATATTTAAAGAAAATATTAAACATTCATAAAGTTGAAGATATGAAATCAAATTACCTTCATTTCACTTCAACCAACTTTATGCACATTAATGCTCCAAAGTATGTGGGTGGAGTCCGCTACGATGTTTTGATACCATCCTACCACCTGGTACTAAAAGCCTAATTCGTATGCAACGGTAGATATTTGAATGGTATAGATATTCCTGAATAATCTTTTGTAAAGTCGATACTTAATCCCATTTGTTTTCCACCAACCCAAAATATCAAATCTAAAACTTTGGGTAAAACAGCTCATCAAGGTGGTCTAACTCAAACTTCACACCACTTTCTAATAGTACTATGAACAAATAAATCATACCTAGAAAAGTGGATCTTGTTCATCATAATCAGGTCAAAGGTGACTTGAACTTGATTCCAAAGTTTTTTCACTAATTTTAGAGTTTGATCGTACTCGTAAAGAAAACCATACATATTTGACGAATTTTTCCAATTTCACTTAAAGCTTCGTAATCTATACATTTATCGGAAATGGGGAAACTCTAAAATCTAATCTTGTATCTGGGGTCCAATACACCCGCCACTGCCATTACATAATATGACACCCACTCCAAATGATCTGGTCGAATTTTCCAACATACTTTGACGGTCATAGTGCCGACAACTTCATTTGGAGCATACCAACCAATCATATAATGCTTGCTTAATCTCACACTTTGATGAAAAAGTATTTGTGGTCGGATAATTTTGTCCAGAGAACAACTTTGTTATAATATAAACACTTCAATATTCCACAAATTTCTTTTGCTAGATTCCATTCCTCCTCCGATGGCATTATAGTGTAGAGTTTCTCACGTTGCTTCAAACGTGGGAAGACATCTTTATAGGCTATAGCTATTGACAACATCAAGTATGTGGAATTCCATCGTGTTTTACAATCAAGACATAATTTCTATTACATGGAATCAGACCGACTAGTCAGATCTTCAAACTTTTCCACTCTTGATGGTGTTGTTGACCAAAATGCAACACTGTCATGAATTTTTTCAATTTCAACTCTAATGACATCTAGACCTTCCTTCACAACCAAATTCAAAATATGTGTTGCACATCGCATGTGAAAGACTTTTCCATTCAATAAAAGAGAATTGTTCAAGGATAATTTCTCGCAGAGAATATCAATCATACTATCATTGCTTGAGCAGTTATCAACAGTTCTTGTAGATATTTTTCTATCCATATTCCAATCCAACAAAAAGTCCAATAACACATCAGAAAGAATTTCTTTTGTATGAGGAGGAGGCACATAGACAAATCTAGAAAAAAAAAAAAACAAATATAGAAAACATAGTATAAATAAGTCATATCATCAAATGACAAAAAATAAAATAAAATTGAAAGTTAAACAACATCATATCTAACCTTGCAACACGATGGTGCAGCAAACTAAGATTCATCAACGTAATGACGCCCAAACTCCGGGTCCGCCAGACACCAACCCGCTTAATACTCGCGATGTCGAAAATCCTACCCCGACATCACGAAAATCAAGTGCAGTCCCTTTGTACGGGGAGCTCTACCAAATATAACACCCGGCATGAAACCTGTCCCAAATTCAATATAATCACAATGATACAAATATGGATAAAAACGTCTGTGGGCCCATACTACAATATCCATAAACATACCAACTATATCCACATTCTAAGAGTTCAAATATTTTGGCTCTATACAATACTACATTAAACTTAAAAAGTTCTAATACATGTATACATCAAAGCCACAACCCAGCTTTCTTTCTTACAATCCTCCATCCCTAGAGACTAAGGGTCCCTCGCGCGCTCTGGCTGCCTGTAAAATAATATCCTCGACGGGGTGAGGCTAATGCTTTCGGTAGTGGAATCGCTAAGTAGGCCTCTCCACACAAGTGCGTCGCGATGTTCCAAAATACTTTGTCGAGAAAATGCATGATCTACTTGGATATACACTTGACCAACTCAGATCCGAGTCCTGCGTCTCTCACACTCGCTAAGCCTCGTATGAAGTGTTTTAGTTTGTGGACAACCCTCAGATGAATATATATATCAATTGGACCGCTCCGACGATTGATATATTATTTGTTTAATGGACTACCCTCAGATGAATATCGATTGAAGTAGCTCAGAGCGATTGATATTTTTCATTTGGACTACCCTCCAGATAATTAATATTTAGACTACCCTCCGAACCATTTATAGACTCATCTCATGCCTTAACTCCTATAGTCCTAGGATGTTCCGGTGCATATGAATCACATGTATGCCAATTCAAATACGATCCCCAATCACACATGCGAAATATGTAAACATGCACATATCCACATAATATCGATTACAATCATGTCATAAGTAAATCAATTCCTTACATCAAATTAGCTCCTTGGGCTAATGATCTTTGAGCAATTCCACTTGGATTACTCTGACCAAACACATATTCACCTGAAAAGTCATTTTATTATATTCAGGAACAGTAAAAACCTAGGTTTATGGTTCCTTCACACATCCATTCAATGGTTCTTTGGCGACCCTTTCGACACCTCATCAAATCATTCGCGATTTATGCAATAAACATTGACCACCCGAATCGGCCATGGCGGGTCACGGGCTGCTACATTTGGATTCCAATTCATATCGATTCGGTCCAGGTTTGGGACCTGTGATTCAAGGCCTCAATCAACGAAACATTTACATGGTGCCAACAGAAGAATAAAACCCAAGTGGGAGAAACCCCTACACTCTCCTCATTTCTCCTTCTTGTCGAAGAGTAGACGGTCGGGATCGCTGTATTTTAGAAGAGGCTCTCTCTCACTAAAATTTCTCATTTTCGTTTCTGAAAATCCACAACTCACGTTTTTGGTCTTGGTTTAATGAAGGAGATGGTTACTATTGACTATTTTGTCATTTAGTGACAACTTTCAAAAATATGGCTGGATTATGTCCCTCTTTTTCCAGTTTTGACATTGACACTGTCGGCGATCCATTTTCATCGTTTTCCTACTCCCATGCCACTTATGGCATGAGTCACGTGTTATATGTGGAGAAAAGCTTTGGTGCGTGAAAGTGTTTTAACAAATTCATACTCGAGAAAGCGTTCAGGCTCATTGTCATGAATTGTGAAATTTTCACGATGTAGCTAGATTTCGTGAGGCGATTCCAACGATTGCAATCGTTTTATCATCGAGATCTAGAGAATAAATTTTGGATTTTTAGCGAGAATTACAATTTTGTAAAATTCACGTTTTGCCCTTTTCGGATATTAGATTTCGCCGGGTCTTACCAGTGTCTTGTGATAATAGCCATGTAGCCTTTCTTTTGGTTGGATGTCCACATATAAGTTGTTATAGCAATTTTGGTTTCAAGTTTTTCCAAGTAGCTGCTCATTTTCCCTTTCTCAACCTCATAAATTTTAATTATGTCATCCTTAATTGTTTGCGGGGTGTTTGGCAGTTTGCAAAGCTCTCTGTGTCACCACATGGCCGTGTGTCACCACATAGTCCATGTATCATGCCATGTGTCTATATATAAGTCACACATTTTGGTTGCCTCAGCAGAGTCATTTGTCTCCAACCACATTGAGGTCGGGTTGGTCAACTTCAAACGCGATTTATGAAGCCAGATTCAACGATTGGTCGTTTTGTCATCAGGATCTGTTTAGTTCAAGCTGAAATTATCGTCTTACCATTTGAAAAATTGGAATTTTTTGTTAGTTTCAGCTGAAAAGAAGATCGATGTTTGAGTAACTTTTTCACGAGAAAGATGCTTATGACAGATTTGATAAGGAGCATGAGAGAAAAACAACAAAGCATGGGAAAAAGCAGAAGCCAACTATACTTGGAAAGAGCTTTAGTAATATGATAACATACCTTTGACAAGATTTGTACTTGAAAACAAAGGCAACTATAAGAGGCATTGAGTTGAATCAATGAGACAGCCTTATTATTTTTCTTTTTAGATAATCTTTTGATAAGATTCCCTTAATAGGGACAAATGCAACCGTTCATGTGTCGTAATCTTATCAGAAAACCGACCATATCGAAATTCTCTCTTATCCATATCCCCTATAAAAGGAAAAAGTTTGGAGTTTTCGATTTGATGATGCAGATTTGGTAGGCTTTGGAATCAGTTCTTTAATCCTTATCCCTTATCCTTATCCTCTCACTCCAAGTTTCTTTCTTTCCTCTATATATTGAGAGGACTTTTATATCTTAAACACACTTCTTCTCTCTCTACTCCTAAGATCTCTCTCTACTCTCAACCCTCTCATTTTCTCTTGTGATATACTTTAGAAGCTTTCAACCCAAGCTTTCTTCCTCCTATTGTATAAATGTGTGTTTTATCAATGAAACTTGTTTAATATTTCACTTAATTCTTTATTTATATGCTTAACTTTTGGTAGTTGTAAAACTTTAGGGAACATCCCAAAATGGGTTTCCCCTGAACTCTTATGGCCCAAAAAATATTCTAAATTTTTATTATGGTATATAGGCTAGAAAATCTAGATGCATCACCCGAAATCAGATTCTTTAATCTTATCCTTATATCTTATCCTTATCCTCTCACTCCAAGTTTCTTTCTTTCCTCTATGTATTGAGAGGACTTTTCTATCTTATACACACTTCTTTTGTCTCTACTCCCAAGATCTCTCTCTACTCTCAACCCTCTCGTTTCTCTTGTGATATACTTTAGAAGCTTTCAGTCAAAGCTTTTCAGAAGCTTTCAACCCAAGCTTTCTTCCTCCTAATGTATAAAGGTGTGTTTTATCAATGAACTTGTTTAATATTTTATTTATAATTCTTTATTTATATGCTTAACTTTTGGTAATTTTAAAGCTTTTGGGAACATCCGAAAGGGGTTTCCCTTAAATCCGCCCGAAAAATATTGCCTAAATTTTATTATGTTATATGTTTAGAAAATCTAGATGCATCACCCGGAATCAGATTCTTTAATCTTATCCTTATCCCTTATCCTTATCCTCTCACTCCGAGTTTCTTTCTTTCCTCTATATATTGAGAGGACTTTTCTATCTTATACACACTTCTTCTCTCTCTACTCCTAAGATCTCTCTCTACTCTCAACCCTCTCATTTTCTCTTGTGATATACTTTAGAAGCTTTCAGCTAAAGTTTTTCAGAAGCTTTCAGCCCAAGCTTTCTTCCTCCTATTGTATAAATGTATGTTTTATCAATGAAACTTGTTTAATATTTTATTCATAATTCTTTATTTATATGCTTAACTTTTGGTAGTTTTAAAACTTTAGGGAACATCTCGAAAGGGGTTTCCCTTGAAATCTTATGGCCCAAAAAATATTCTAAATTTTTATTATGGTATATAGGCTAGAAAATCTAAATGCATCCCTTTGGAAGAAGCTAAGATTATGAATATTTCACCCAGATTCTAAACACTACAATGCCGTGCCTTCCTTTTTCTTTTGACTAATAAACTTCTTGTGTATGATCATGGTCGTCGGTATCTCTGATATTTTGCTATCTTGTCCGTTTGTCTAAATTGATCATTTAGGACTTCTTTCTAACATTAAGGGAATATATGATTATACTCACAGGATGTTTAATTAGTCGAGATTTTAAATGGTTATTTGTTTCGTTTAAAAAAAAAAAAAAAAAGGTCATAGGAGTAAGGGAAAACCACAGTAGGACTCATTCCACTTTTTTATACCTCACTTTCTCACCTAAAACTAAATTATAAGCGAAAATCTCAGCCCTCTCTTATTATTGGTATGGGCATGAATCTAGTTAAACATAGATAAATTAATAAATCAAAGAGTATATAAGAAAATTATTTAGATCCTTTAACTCTATTAGAATACATATAAGATCATTAGGAACAATAAATATATATATATATATATATAACATATAACTATATATATATATATATATATATATATATATATATATACATATATATATATATATATATATATATATATATATATATTTGTGACGGAGTTTTTTGACGGAGGTTTGGTCTTTAATATTTGCAGCAAATTATATTAGAAAGAATTTGGTTGTTCTTGAGATAATAACTATTGTTAAAAAATTAAATAAAGAAAGATTAGTAACCTAGAAAGAAAACATTTAAGATTAACTCACTCAAATATAAACCAGCTTTATTTATCTTATTTATTTAAAAAATTAGTTTATGTCAAGATTTGATAACTTCATAGAAAAGAAATTAGTCATATAGATTTTCAAAAATGGTATTAAAATTAGATAATAAAGCATAGACATTTATTCTTGACTGAATATAATAATTACATAGAAATATTAGATATAGTCCACTCTCCTTATAAGAAGACAAATTAGCACGAGAATATTATACCATAAAACATTTTATAGAAAAATTAGTGTAATAGAAACTCTACTTGTTATAGATTGCGGAAGAGCATAGAAGATATACTTGATCACTAAAGATTAGTCATTCAATTAGAAATTTAGATTACTTAGATCTCATAATATAAAATTTAGAAAAACAAGTGATTCGTAGAAATTCATTTAAAGCTGAGAGTCTCTGTTATAAGTGACTTTATACATAACATACACTCTGAATTTAGAAAGCTGTACCAAAACTATTAACACATTAGTAGATCTAATAATCAATTTCTCAGAAAATTTTAAGACTTTCAATCCAGAATTTAATAAGATAAAACGTTTAGAAGATAAAGTAGAACATTTAGGAAAAAACCTTGATTATATCAATTCACTAGACTTGGTAAAAGAAAATAGAATACTAGTATAAGATTATAATGCTTAGAAGAATCTAATAATAAGATCATTAACCAGTAGAAAAACTTACATAAGCCAATAGAGAACACACATATATATTGAAAAGAATTAAATAGACTAGCATGAACAACTTATCAAAAAATCAAACATATCTCAAATATTAGAAAGAAATAAAAATTTCCATAATATACTCGAAGAGGTCTAAGTTCGAGAAGCCACAATAAACCAAAGCGGTTGCTCTGGTAAAGAGCAAAATAATATAATAATATTATTAGTCAACATAAATCATAAACTTGGTAGAATCTACGACAAACCTAGTAGTTCGAACACATAAGACATAGAAGATATCAAGATATTATAAAAGGCATAAATAATTTAGAAATAGGAAAATCGAAGAAATCAATAGCCATACCTAGAACTTATACTTTTGGAACAAGTAAAAACAAACAAAAAAGTAATGAATAGTAGAAGATCAGTTTCAGGAGTTTCTAGAACAATATCTTAAATAGGAGAAACAGTAACCGTGATCGATTACTTAGACAAGGCAGTAAATATGGAACCATAAGCGCGAAATCATAGATCTAGAAATAGAATATGAAAACTTTAAAATTAATGGTTTAAAAATACTAGAACCAGAAGAAATATACAAAAAGAAAATATTTGAAAAAAGAAATAAATTTATAAAATTTATCAGAGAAGAAGAAATCCATTGTTTAGGAAATGATACAATCACATTAGAACTATTAGGAAAAAATGTAGTAGACAAATTAGAGAAAAGATTATAGCTTTTGTCATTTAGGATTAATAACTATAGCCATTAAAGAATTAAGAAGGAAAGGTTTAGGAACAAAAACACTAGTACATCTATATGATTATAGTTGGACAGATATGGGAAAAGCAATGATAGCAAGTGCAGAAATAGATATGAATAATAACATAGGAATAGTTTATTGTATGCCTGATTTTATGATGAGTCTTAAAGACTTACATTAAGATAAATAGGAATTAAAACAAAGGATATGAACAACAAGTAAGGTAGTAATTTGTAGTAATTATATAGGATTTATCGGAAGATGTACAAAATTATAGATAATAAGTAAAAATAAAAGTATAGAATGTGGTAAATCTCTTAACCACTAAAAGGAGTATGAATATGGTTAAACGGAGGCATTAAGTATAAAATTTAGCGAGGATTAGGAATGAGATTTAGAAGATTTCGCTAAAAGAACAAAAACAGTTATACCAAAATCCTCTTTAGTATACCAAAATACTTTAGGAAAAATTAGTATAAGATTTATAGACTATAAAAAGGATGACATACAAGAAAGTGAAGAATGCCAAGAAGAATTAACAGAAACAAAATAGACTTTATAACTCTATAACGAAGAGACTATCCAATAAAAAGAATACTCTACGAAGCATATAGATTAATAGCAGGAGAAGAATATTTATTAAAAATAGAGACATTAGCCTTGCGAAAGGAAAGATATAGAAGGCAGAAGATTAATCTATGATATTTTGGAAATGTTAGTAATAGAACTAATAGAAGATGATAATGAAACCTTAGAATGCGACACAGGAAATGATGGAAGATGAAGAAAGTAGTGCAACCCTTCTCCTACACCTACCATTGCTAGAAAGTAACTATGGAGAAGCAGACACAATAGAGGTGGAAATTTACCTTCCCACACCACAAACTTACTATGAAAAAGACTGACCAAGCCAATCAAATGACGAATCTATAGATTTTAGACCTAAAGGAAGACCTTACCCAATAGAAAAACCCTATAAGTTTCAAGGACAAGCCTCGGGACAAATACTAAATATAGCAGCTCACGACCCACAATTATGGAATAGTGTAATAAACGTATGGAAATATCCAATAGTAGAAGTATGGAAAAATATGCCCCAAGAAACAGACCCTAAAACTATGTACAATACTTATAAACCTTTTTAGGAGAAAGTACTAGGGCATTATGGGAATCATACAAGACAAATTTTAGGAAAAACTACAACAATATGATTAATCTACGAGCTAATCCATATAATTTTGTAAACCAAATTAGTAGTCTAATTATAGGAGAAGATCCCAACTCAGGACATATTACCCTTCAACAAGAAGCATGTAGCACCCATTTCCTGGCCCGACCCGTTTGGCGGGTCCGAATCGAGTCCGGGTTGCTCTAATGTCAATCAATCACCTTATCAAAATCATTTATCAAAAACACGCTATAGCGTTACTCTTCAGTTGGCATAAAATCCTTTTCAAATATGCGAAAGCGTTTTTAAAGGGGTAAGCCCATTTCATTTCATTCATGTAAAAGTACAATTACGATAAAGGCATATCAAGCCTTTTGAATATTTACAAATAGATATTGAGTTAATTGTTTTTACAAAATATCAATGTTCAAAAAGAGATATGGGGTGAATGCATATGTCAGAACGTACTCCGCAATTCTTTCTTTATGACTTAATGCTCCTCGATCTTGCTTTTCGCTCCTGTTCAATTGGTACCTGTGCATAGATAAAACTACACGATAAACATTTTCATGCTTAGTGGTTCTATACAATTCCATTCTCGGTTTCAGTTTAAATCAAACCATGCAGTTTTACTAAACAAACTTTTAGATATTTTTAGATGATCAATGTCAATACAATACGTATACTGTTTCATATATATAATCATTTATGGTTCGTCAAATCCAAATATCAGCTTCCATATGAAATAAGTCATTGATAATCCGTCATTTCACAATACTCTTTTCATTTCAATTTAGCGTCATGCTTTTTCCTTCCAATTTGTCACAATCTCAAATCAATTCAATTCGGTTCTGCCCTCTTTCGTTAACCTATGTTTTTTGATGGGATATCGGAATCAGAAGCCACCCAGTCTATTTGAAATTTGTAGGTTGGTGTAAATGGTTTTATAACTACGGTCCCACTAAGGCTGCTTATTGGTTATTAAAAAAATCAATTAGTAAGCTACCGTCGGTCATCTTTGGAGTTGTTGATCGAATTGTACACGTGTCTGATGAGTTCATGATCTTTGCTATTTTATTATATTGGTATACCAATCCTATCTTATACAGACTAACGGTTCAACATTCATTAAAAATTCAAATCTTTTATAAACATACATTACAATATGTATTGTATAAACGGTTCATTTCAATACTTATGTAATTTTCATTTACCAAACATTTCTAAATCAATTTCTTCAAATCAATTAAAACAATTCAATATGTTTTTCTTATGCATTTAGAACAAATAAAGTTCAAATCTGCCAAATGAGATGGAGAAGATAGAATAAACCAAAATGTTATTTTGATTCCGATCTTGAGATATAACTTCAATGCGGGCATATATAGTGGCCTATTCAAATACAATGACAATCACATATTAGTAGGTTATTCGAGTTTTGTTGGCGGGGTTTATGTCTACCGATACTTTCACTTGCAAAATTTTAAAGGACATGAGCCATAATTTGCTCATACTTCCTTTAAGAAAATTTTATCTCTCTTTTTAGTAGGAATTGGAATCATCTCATTTTGATTACCTAAACTTGAGTTACGACATTTTTAATGCCAAGCGAATTGTTATCTGACTAATTAGTTCTCTGTTATTCCCGATTTCGGGGTCTTAATATAAATTGGTAATGGTTCCTTCTACTCATTTGAAGCTATAGTTCTAAGGTTTATTCTTCAATTGGAATCATCCAATTTGGATTACCAAAACTCAAGTTATTGCATTTTACATCAAGACTACTCCAATTTGCAAAGCAGAATCAGATTGTTTTTACACATAGCTCTACTTTGACAAATTTCTGGTTACTTTGGGGTTACAATTTGCATACACTTCCTTCAAGCTGAGATTATGAATATTTCACCCAGATTCTAGACACTATAATGCCACGTACCATTATTTTCTTCTTCTGACTAATAAACTTTCCTTACATGTATGATCATGGTCGTCCTTATCTATGATATTTTGCTATCTTGTCCGTTTGTTTAAATTGACTATTTAGAACTTCTTTCAAGCATTAAGGGAATGCAAAATTTTAATGAATAGGTTATTTGTTTGTTTAAATAGAAAAATAAAGAAGCTATAAGAGTAAGAGAAAACCCTAGTGTATTTCATTCACTTTTCCTGCCTCGCTTTCTCACCCCTAAAACTAAATTATAAACTGAAAATCTCAGCTCTGATTATTGTAAATAAAATATTAAGTATATAATATAAATATTAAAACTCATATATTTGATTTTTCATTTAATAGATTTAAAATTAAATGAATTTTAAAATAATTTATTTATATTTTGAAAAATAAATTTTAATAAATTTTTAGTATTAGTAGATTTTAGAAAATAAAATAAAATTTTTATTAGATTTAAAATAATGAATAATTTATTTATATTTTTAAAAATAAATTTTGATTTTTATTAAAATAATGAATAATTTATTTATATTTTAAAAATAAATGTTGAATTTTTATTTATTATATTTTAAAAGCTAAAATAAAGTTTAATGTAAAAAGAAGAGTTAAAAATAAAATTAAAAAAATGGTTTGGTCGAGTGGGTGAGTGGGCTGCTCGCTAAGTGGGTGTGGTGTGTCATGTGGAGTCACATCATCACTTAATGGTTATTTTAATACTGTTTGATAATTTTAACAGTTTGAGTCATAGCATGGACTGATTTGAGCTATATAAGTAAATAGTAGGGGTCTCTTTAGACCGAAAAAAATTCGATGTAAGTGGGGACAGATTATAACAATGGTTTTTTCTTTTCCCAAAACACTCATATAAATATGTTTATTAATTTTAAACTTTTTTTTCTTTCATCTTTCTACTTATTTTTAACATTTCCCCTAACAATAATCTTTTAGGAATAATGCATTATTATCACCGCATTTCACTTTTGGCATTTATTCACTAGGCTTTAGAATGGTCAAACTAACTCATACATCCAAAAGAAAGTCATTTTTTGTTTGTGGTAAGTTCATCTAACATTTCAACGCCATTATCTATAATTTCAATTTAATCTTTTAATTTTTATTTAAAAATTAGATATAAATTAAAAAAAATTGACTTTGTAATTTTTTAGTTAGATAGGATAATTATTTTTATTTAAAAATTAATTTTCTCCATATTGAGATAAAATTTAATTTTTATAATAGCATAATTTAACATTTATATTGAGGGTGATATTTTTTTCAAAATATGTCATTATTTATCTTAATGTTTTTATTTTTTATTTTAGACTTTTTGTAGAATGTTATACAAATATTTAATAAATTAAAGATGGTTAAAAAAAAAGGCGGGTTAGATACTACAATCATTTTATTTAAAATTATTTTCTGAAAATGAATACATTATTATTTTTATATAATATATGATTTTAACAATATAATGAGGATGTATTAAAAAATAGTATAATGAGGATGATTTCTCATGGTTTTTATATTTTAATTATTTTTAAAATAATTAAAAGTATTTATAATAATAATTTTATTTTTCAATAAATAATTTGTGTATAATATTTTAATAAATTTATGAAAAATAAAATAAAATGATTATGATATATAATTTATTGTTAAGTTATTTTCAAAAATAAATATCTTAAGGAAAAATCATCTTCATTATACAAAAATTAATATTACCTACAAAATATAAATTTTATCTAAAAAAATTTGAAGAAAAAAACTCTTTAAATTAGAACGATTATCCTATCTACTCTATTTTTTTTTAATATATATATATATATATATATATATATATATATTAATTTATTCAATATTTGTATAACATTCTAAAAATTTTATACAAAAATAAAAATAAAAATGATTATGATAAATAATTTATTTCTTAAGCTATTTTTGAAACAATAAAATACCATGATAAAAAAGCATCCTCATTATAAATGTTAAATTTATATATTATTTATAAAAAAAAATCAATTTTTTATCTAAAATTTGAGAAAATTAATTTTTAAATAAAAATAATTATCCTATCTAACTAAGAAATATTTTTTAAAAATCAATCTTTAATTTTAAATAAAAATTAAAAATACTAATGGGGTGGAAAGGTAAAGAGAAGTATATTTTTTCTTTGGTTATATATGTGAAAAGAGAAAATTAAGAATTAAAAGAAGATAAACTTGAGAGTACATGAAAGAGATAGAATGAAAAATATAATTCCTAGAGGATGCTTTTACAAAGGATGGTGAAGGCCTTTTTATAGGCTTATAAAGATGGGTCAAATTACTCATCTTAATGATGAGTTATGAAGTTCCATAAATGAGGATTAATAAGATTCATTCATATAAGATGAATGTAAGTGTGATTCATGAATGTATCACACATATAAATTATTCCATTTATAACACTCATCTTGAATGACCATCGTAAGAATATATCTCATTAAAACCTTATTAATAAAACCCAGTGGAATAAAACTAGAGATTATAAACAGTGACCGTTTAGCCCAACCCGGTCGAGCCTACGGGTCAAAATGGATCGGTCAATAACACTTCTATTCGGGCTTATGTTTTGTCGGTCAACCGGAAACATATGGACCATAGGCCAAATTGGGTCAAAATATTTAAAAATACAATAAATACCAAAACATGCCTAAAAAAGGTTTTTTTTTAATATATCACTAAGTGAAGATTAGTGGATTACAATAAAAAAAAAAGCCTTAAAAAATGAAACAGATTACGATAATAAAATCAAAACACCTTCATTCTTCTTTCCCCATCCTTTCACCCCCTTTCTTTCATTTCTTTTCTGTGCCCCAGGATAAAGTCAATCAAAAGCTTCTTTATTTTTTCTTTCCTTTCCTTCTTCTCTCCTGCCTTTCACTCTCCCCCCATCCCACCCCCTTTTCCTCCTCCCTACCCTCTGGACCTCTGCGACATTTCTTACTCTCCCCCTTTTCTCTCTTTCTCCTCCCTTTCTATCCTCTTCCAGTTCCGACCTTTCTTACTGTCCACCCTCAACTTTCCCATCATCATTTCAATAAATCAAAAAAAAAAAAACTTAGAACATGACAGATGAGAATGATTTTCGTTCTTGAAATACCACTCAAAGCATTCTAGATGCAAAAAAAAAAAAAAAAGAGAAAATGGTTTGGCTTTCCCTCTTTGTACTGTGCTATTCCTTCTCCTTCTGTTTGAGTGACCTCTTCAGACGTAATGACTTCATAATCTGGCTTCCTCGCAGGAAGACCGTCATTGGTTTTTCAACAGTGGCATCAGAAGAAGAGTGTAAGGGAGAAACCTAAAAACGAACCTCTTGAATCTTCTAGGGTTTGAAGAAAACAGGCCTTATGCAAAAGAAATTCATAAATAAGAGAGGAAAAGAGAGGTTCTTACGCAATATCTCTGTACCCCTACGCAGTAAACTCCAAAATATACTCTTGCACATTTCCAATACTTTACTTTCCCAGCGTACCCTCCCACTTTTATACATCCTCCACCGGCATCAGTTGATCTCCACCACCTCCTCGGTGGCTTGATTGCTCCTCCGGCTGCGATGGATCCTTAAACACACACTTTGATTCTACTCAACTTTTGTCTATCCTCCACCAGCATCAGTTGATCCTCCACCACCGATAGTTCATCCTCCTCCGGTGGCAAGTTTGCTCCTCATTGCAAGCGGTGGATCCTTCGGCACACCTGCCGGATTCTACTCAACCTACCAGTGTATATGTTCGTTCGAAGAGGAAAAAGAAGACTTAGTTTTATGTTTATGTATTAGTTGTTAGACTTTAATGTTTAAAATATAATTTGATTAATTTTATTGTATTATATTAGTTGTTAGATTAATTTTATAAAATATATTTAAATTTTCAAGTATTAAATAATTTATATAATATAGTTAAATTTTAAAGTATTAAAATAATTTATAATATATTTAAATTTTCAAGTATTAAAATAATTTATATAATATAGTTAAATTTTATAAGTATTAAAATAATTTATATAATATAGTTAAATTTTATAATTAATAAAATAATTTATATAATATACTTAAATTTTATAATTAATAAAATAATTTATATAATATACTTAAATTTTATAATTTATATATAATATACTTAAATTTTATAATTTGTTATATAATATACTTAAACTAATTTTAAATTTAAAAAAAAAAATTCGAAAAATTAAAAATGAATTAAGTTTGTAAATCCAGAATGTTTAGTTATATTCGGATATTAAATCCGGAAAGTTTGCTTTCTTGGAAATGCAATCCGAAAATGTTCAAATAATCCAGTTTCAAAATCGGAAAACTCTTGCTCGTCGGTTCCAAAATCAGGAGTAATTTTTACATTAAATTTTTTTATTTAATTTAAATTAAATATAAATAAATGATGTTGTTATGAAATTAAATTGCATCATTAAAAGTAATTGATTTAGAATTAAATTAAATAATACATATCAATTACAATATAAATCATTTAAAGTTGTAGATACGTCATGTTTCATCTAAATCAATTGTCTCTTGTGTCGCTGTGGTTGTCCTAATAGTCTAAAAGCCTGATCAGGTATAAAGGATCTCCATCCTCGAGAGCACAACGGTATCAGTAATTACTCCAGGTTGGATGCAATTGGAGGTATTGGTGATGTCGAATCCATGAAGACTAAAAAAAGATCAATCCTTTGTCAAAACCAAAAATATAAAACATTAAACTTAATGACTAACGAATATAATTTAACAAACACATGCAGATGACAATCCTCCAACCGTCAGTCTGCAATCGGTTTGTGGTGAAGTGGTGCGGGTGATACAGGATCTAAGTAGTAGATATGTTAGGCATTTGTTTAATTGATAAATGAACTAACACATTATGCGAGTGAGGCTATCAAATGACCCATAATCGAACAAGTCATCATCTATCATATGGAGCAAAGAGTCAAAACATGATAATGAACCAAACCAACTACGGCAACACGGTTAATTGATCCATACAGTTGAACATACTCATCATTAAAAGTTTGAAGCTCATAGACCAAATCTTGTCAGATCATTCCTTCAGTCTTCCCCAGATTTCCTAGTAACCTGGCTTGATCGATCGATATCCTGATGACCATACATGCGCTCACGATGTTCATATGTTCATTATTTGATGTGGAGAAGCATTTAATGTACTTCAATTTTTTTCCTTTGGTACTTTCACGGAACATGCATTGGATGGTGAGATCTTATCGATGGGCGAGACTTCAGCAATTTCAAATAAAGAAGAGCTCAGTTTGGTAGATAATTTGATTTTCAGACTGACCCGCTGCGTTATTCTCCAAGTGGTGGAAACATAGATGTCATTGCAGGATAAGCTAACTCTCTCAACTTCCTTTTTAATGCTATTTTACCTGCCTCATCACAATCAGCAAATTGTCTCAAAATACTATCAATCTCAGGAGTAATTGTCAGCTCAGACGAGACATTGTCGTTCATAGTATCCAACTTCCTCCAATGAGAATGCACACTATCAAGGGGAATTGTGCGACCTTCTTTGATAAGCTCTGCAAGTTCGTGCGCACAAGGCAACCCATATGAGGTTCTGTTCATGCAACCACATATTCCCTTCTCAATTTCAACCCAGGTTGCTCTTTAAACTCCATCAATATCATATTGGTGAAGCTACTGAATGCACCATACCCGCAATTCTTTAAACATAGCATTATTAGTTGATGTTCAACAACGAGAAATACTTCTCTCAAATGAAGCTTTGATTTCAGTATGTTTAACTCAGCTAGAGCATTTATTACATTCAGAACTCTTGAAATCACTTGAGGCAGACGAATGTCTCTTCAACTTTGCATGTGCACTCTCGGCCCTATAAAAAATATAAAACATATATTAAAATCATTTTTATGTATGGATATTTCAAGAAAAACTATTACTAATTAACATACCTATTCATTGTGACATTGCCTAAATGCATTACTTTATCTGTCCAAGCTGCGATAAATCTTTCCTTATAAGGAGTCAACCATGACTCTGTCACATATTTTACTGCTCCGGGGTAAGTATAGTAATCAGTTGTCCAATGATCCAAATTCCTCTCGTACTTTTCGCCCTCATTCGAACACAAAGGACACTCCAAGCTGACATGAATGCCTCCCGCTTCTCTTTTCGCTCAAACAACTTCTTCAGTTTGCAAGTACATTTTTTGATATATGCCATCTGCACAGAAGATTTGTTGTGGTAAATATAACCGCTGCTTGTTCATTAAAAGGCTAACTCCCTATCGTTAACAATGACATTAGGTAGTCGATCAGCAAACATTAAACTTTGTAACTTCTCCATTGCCCAAGTGTAGTTGTCTACACGCTCGGCCTCCAAGTATACAAATGCCACAGAAAAAGTCAAATTTGTAGATGTCACACCTACAATCTCGAGAAGTGGAAGGCGATATCTGTTGGTTTTATAAGTGCAATCCATAATTAGAACACTGCAAAATGCATTCAACAACTGAATAGAAGTAGGATGTACTGAGAGCAGTCTCTCCACAATCGTTCGACTCATCCTTCCTATGCCATTCCAACATATTTACATTATTGGTTGTTTCATTGATTTGTTGCATTTAAGTCTGGTGTGTAAGTGAGTCGATGTTTATGACATGCATTGTAGATTCAGTGCTAACATTATACTCATCATGATTTTTATAGACGAGGAATGTTTCCCTTGGTTTCACGAGTTCTTCGATATCGAATGGTTTCTCCCCATCAGATAATCGACCGGCTATATGAGTGACCCTCGATTGTTTAAGCTGCTTGATGATTATGAAATCCACAAACAACTTTAACACTCCAATCATCATTACTAGTTAACTTCACGATTATCTTAAATGGACGTGCATTTTTCGTTCCGATTGCCTTTTCGATTCCAAGGCTTCTGCATTCGACTTATTCTTTGCATGCCTATATGTTCCACCTTGGCTCACATGCAAAAGTTGCTCTAGCTTTTCTACTATCTCCTTTATCGGATAACATGCAGTGATCAGTTGTTTTGTTTCAGGCCCATTCAATCAAAGCATCAGACTACAAAATATCTGGATATGTATAGTTGTCCATTTTGATATATCTTAAAACAGAATTACTCTTTAAAGTATTAAAATTACCTCATTACTACTAAATGCATCACTGCAATCAACTAATTGCTGTAAAGGGGCTGCATTATGATCGAAATTCATCTGCAAAAATAAAATGCAGATTAAATACAACAAATAATGTCCAGTTAAAAAAACTGGATAAATGCTCTTACCGGATTTGTAAATCCGGGAAAAATCATAGTGTCCGGATTTTCAAATCCGGTTTCAAGTGGAAATTCCGGATTTCCAAATCCGGGATATATTCTATTTACCGGATATCACAAATCCGGTTATAACAATCCAATCCGGATTTTGATATCCGGGATATTGTCTGTGATCCGGATTTGTTAAATCCGGTTGTGGAGTATATTCCGGATTTCAATATCCGGAGAATGTTATGATATCCGGATTTTCGAATCCGGATTAAGTACATTATGCGTAAAAAAAAAAAAAACGAACCTGAATGTTATCAACTTCCTCGTCTTCCTTAAACCCACCATTTTAAGAAAGCTAATTTGACGTCATTCTCACTATTTTTCAACGCCATTCTCACCCGTTCTCACTATTTTTTCAAACGAAGCCACTTCGGAGGAAGAATAGAGTTGGGGTGCGCAAAGAGATGAAGATGAAGAAAGAAATAGAAAAAATAGGTTTAAGGGTAAATTTGTATTTTCCTCTATGGGTATTTTTAATGGGGTGTATAGAGAAATAAATGGGGTGTAAATAGAATTTCTCGAGGAGAAAAGATGTGCCCAATTTATATTAATAATTTAAAATATTAAAAAAAGTAAAAATTAAAAATTCGAGCCAATTGGACTAGCTCGACCTAAACCCGAATGGGTTGTGGGCTTATTCGGGTCAGGCCAATAGGCGGTTTCTATTAGGGCCAGCCCACTCTGGCCAATCGGGCTTAGCCCATACTCCCACCTCTAAATAAAACCTAGCGAAGGAAAAATAATACAATATTCTTAAGATGTTGTAGATTGCTCTTAGTTTGTTAGGACTTCGTTAAAAACATTGTCAATAAAACCTAGTGGGAGAAAACCTAGACGAAAGGAAAAAGAGTACAATACACTAACATCATGTAAAAAGCATACTCTCCTCATGTCAATGTCCTTCAATTGACGCATTCCAATCTTGTATATTAGCTTCTTGAATGTTGAAGTTGGCAATGACTTTGTAAATAAGTATGCTAAATTATCACTTGAGCGTATTTGTTGAATATTAAGTTCACCACTCCTATGCAGTTCATGTGTATAGAATAACTTTGGAGAAATGTGTTTAATTTTATCTCCTTTGATGTAACCTCCTTTGATCTGTGCAATGCATGCAATATTATCTTCAAATAATGTTGTCAGAATGTCGAGGAGTCTACATGATTCTTGGATAGGTTGAGTCATATACATTCACGACTTGCTTTGTGAATTGTTAGAATCTTTGAATGATTTGATGAATTTTGTAAGTCATTATCTTGCTTAAAGATCTCCATGAAATAATAGTTTCATTATAATTAAATACATACCTTGTTTGTGATATGGTCCTATGTGGGTCTGAAAGATGTCTTACATTAACATATCCAAGCAATTGTTGCTTTGATTCATTTGAGTAGAATAGACCCTTATCAATTGTTCTTTAGAGGTAGCGCAATATATGCTTGATACCATTCCAATGTCTTTGGGTTGGAGTGGAACTGTACCTGACTAATAAATTGACAGAGACAGCAATATCTAGCAGAGTACAATTAGCAAGATACATAAGTGTAACAATGGCACTAAGATATGGTACTTCGGGACCAAGTAATTTTTCACCCTTTTCACAAGAGGGAAATAAGTCATTTTTCATGTAAAGTGTAGGAACAACCATTGGAGAACTTAAAGGGTATGCTTTATCTATATAAAACCGCTTTAAGATTTTCTTAGTATAAACTGATTGGTGAATCAACACTCTAGTAGGGAAATGCTTGATCTGCAGGTCGAGATAAAATTTTGTTTTCCCAAGATCTTTCATTGCAAATTCGTTTTTCAAATATTTTGTTGTTTTTATGAGCTCTTCATGTGATGCCCCAAAACCCAAGGGTCCCATTGACCAACTATCAACCTGCGGAAATACTACCTTAAGTAATCGTATACCTAAGTTTTGATACAAAATCGGCATCAAATACCTATGGATACCGAGTAACTCGATACCAACTCGCTAGGTCCCATTCACCGGGATCCATTCATCTATATTTAAGTTAAAAATATGTGAATTACATTTAAAACAGTCTGTAAGAGTTCGATCATGACTCTCTTACCATTATTACATCTGAGACAGATTGTTCCAAGTTTTTACAAAAGATTTATCAAAGCCACATGTTGGCCTTCTTCTAGTGCACCCTTCGAATGGCGTTCGTAATTCTAGCTGGAAATGTTTTCTCAAAATGTGAGCCACACCAATAGAATAGCCCCTGTGAGGCTCTCCCCACCTAATTGCACATGCAATGGTCATGTTCCACACATTCACATTCACATTCCAAGTAAAAACATGCAATTTCTACTATGGAATCCTACATGTCCTGTCATGAAATGAGATGATACTCAATCATGTACCATGCCCCGAGTCCTTACCGACTCCTATCACACAATGTTGAGGCCCATGCGTGATAAAATCTATCATTTCTGGATTACATCCAATGATCATTTTACAAAGCAAATTCATTTGTTTTCAAACCAAAAACTTTTTGGATGTTACACTTCAATGATCATTTGTATACAAAACTCACGTGTCTTTTTGGCCGGTGTGAATTTTGGTGTCCGCGGGCTTCGCACATCTAGACACTTTTATGGCATTTACCATTGAATTTATCTCATTCTGATCGCCGGGCCTTTCACTCGAGGGGGTGTCTATCCATGCTTGCTATTACTTGACACAAGTTTTTTTTACCACATTATTCAATCGTACAACTCCGTTGGACTTCGTCCCACTTGACCGAGCTCACCTAATCAAACACCAAACGCAGTGTTGATTCTTCAACCATCCACTCACACCCCTTCAATGCAATGTCCCCGTGCATATGCAATGCAATGCGCCATTGCATGTTATATCATGCCACATGTATAATGAATGCTACATAGACAATACAATCCACACCACTTACTGGGTGTCATGGACAATCACATCACCTGCATATTCCGTACATCATTTCATTCTTGTCAATATATTATGCACACATATATCAACATCAACATACAACATGTCATTCTATGTTCAAGCAATGACATACCTGATGTTGAAGCTATGTAATGACCATTTGCACATATAGCTCATCAAATGTCAATACATTAGAACACACATATTGACATCAACATGCCGTTCTTAATTGAAAGCAATGACACTCTCAAACAAATTAATGGCGACAAGCCATAAACAGTAAAACCGGAGCCTGAAACTAACCCCAAATAGGCCGTAACACGAGGCCTCATCGTCCGCAGGCTCGCCTAGGCGGTATAGCACCTCGCCTAGGCGGACCCCTTCCACATTTTCTGTCCTCGGGCTCGCCTAGGCGTATATACCCTCGCCTAGGTGAACCCCTTCGCCTAGGCGAACACTTCTTTGCCTAAGCGAAGGCTCCTTCTTCTTGGAGACCCGGTGTCCTCGCCTAGCCAAAGGATGCCTGACAGGACCTCGAACATCCAACCTTTTCCCGGCCCAAAAATGGAAAATAAACCAAGTAAAAATAATTCCCTACCTCTTGGAGCATAGAAGGAACCCTAGGAAGCCTCGTGGACACTTCCTAAACCCAAACCTTTGATTTCCCAAACTCCTTTTTTGGAACCTCGGCGAAACCCAGCGTTTTTGGCACCCATGCGTAGCCCTCGTCAATGAGATGAACTTTAGTTCTTAGCCCGACGAAAATCGACCAACGAAATTCCATAGATCTTAGAAGGCTCTTGGAGTCCTCTTTTTCTCTCTCTTCTCTCACTCTCGGTCAAACCGGGAAAAATGGGGTCTTTTTTGCCTAATTCCCCCTTTATTCAACAACCTTAAGTTAAAGTAAGTGGCCACGATCGTGCCATGTGTCCGCCGTTAAGTTTTGGCCCGACGATTTAAGTTGGAATCTTAGTTCAAGTCCACATTATTTTATATGAACTTAACTCAAGCTATTTCCTAATTTCGAGATTTTCATAAAAATATTGTCCTTGAGATCCTTTGGACCTTGTCTTACTGAAAAGCGTGAAATCCAAGCTGTCTTGGAAATTCAACGAAATTTAATAAAGGTAGCTGTTTGTGATGATCTACTTGATAAGGTCTGTTTCGTTATCCGAGATCTAGAAAATTTACAGGTTCTCAACCTGTACTATAACGGCAAATTATCGTTTTGCCATTTTTTCAAAAAAATCCGATTTTTTTCCGCTTTTACACTTCAAGGGTCCCAAAAAGATTTAAATCATCAACATAGACAACAATAATTGAAAATTCGGTTTCCGAATTCTTGATAGAAATGCATGGACATATAAGGTTGTTTGCATACCCTTCTTTTAATAGACATATAAGGTTGTTTGCATACCCTTCTTTTAATAGATACTCGCTAAGGCGATTGTACCACATGCGTCCGGATTGCTTCAACCCATATAGAGATCGTTGTAATTTGATTGAGCACATACTACAAGGCTTTGTATTATTTGCTTCAGGCAATTTAAATCCTTCAAAGACTTTCATATATATGTCATTATCTATGGATCCATATAGATAAGTTATGATGACATCCATAAAAAGCATATCCAGTCCTTCAGAGACTGCTAAGTTTATTAAAAAGCGAAAAGTAATTGCGTCAATTACAGGAGAATATGTTTCCTAGTAATTAATATCAAGTCTCTACAAGAAACCTTGTGCTACTAATCGCGCTTTACATCTTATAATCTCATTATTATTTTCATTGTGTTTTCGTACAAATACCAATTTGTACCCAACAAGCTTTATACCTTTAGGTGTTTGGATTATAGGTCTAAAAACTTCTCGTCTCATTTACGAGCTTAATTATGTCTACATAGTTTCTTTCCATTTTGGCCAATCATTTCTATGTCAACATTCTTCCACATTTTGTGTTTTGGGATCTTCATCATTTCTTATGATGTCTAAGGCCATTTATAAGGCAAAAATATTATTGATAACAAAATCATTTCGATCCCATTGATATCCCTTATGCACATAACTCATTAAGATCTCATAATTTTCATGTACCTATGCCTTTTCAGGGGCTATTTCTTTATCTTGAACCTCTTTAGAGGTCTCTTGTTCAATGTATACCTCTACAAGAGCTTCTTGTTCACCATATACCTCTTCAAGGGCTTTTGTTTATCATATACTTCTACAAAGACCTTTTGTTTATCAAGTACCTATTTAGGGGTATCAATTATCTATTGTGTTCTCCTCTTCCAAGGAGTTATATCTTTTGAGCCAATAGGTCTCCCATGCTTCAGGCTTATTTTAGACTCATTTGCTAATTTTCTTTCAGGGACATCAATCCGTGTTGGGGCATTCACAACCGGAATATGTGACTTTGTCACTTTCTTTGTATCAATAAAAGCATTTGGTAATTGATTTGCAAGATTTTGCAAATGAATGATCCTTTGAACTTCCATTTCACATTGATTTGTACGATGATCAAAATGAGACATTGTAGATGCATTCCAAGTCATTTCACGTCGTTCTTCTGGAACTGACTTTTCGAACTCTACGCTCATTAAAATGGCCAACTCCCTGGCCAATTTTGTAAAAACATCTCCTATTAAGGGTTCAAGATATCTTATTGAAAGTTGATTATGACTTAGCAAATTAACCAAGAGGGGGGTGAATTAGTTTTCTCAAAAAAAAAATTGCAAATCAATAAGAAATATACAAATTTAACTACAAAAGACATTCGTAAAGAGATATAAGTAGAAAATCAAACTTACGTATTTATAGTGGTTCGGCCTTTGCCTTTATCTTCCCTTATCCTTAGCCTTCAACTGGTGAGGTTCCGCCAAGCTCCAACTCAAGCTGTACATGACGCCCCTATCGGGGTCAGGTTGACCACCATCAACATCACGAAATCTGTGTGTCTCATACCATGAGACCCATACATATGAAAATGGCACGTCGGGCCCGTACATCCCATATATTGAAAACAATCAACTATATTTTAATAGTTTTTATACCTGTTTTACAAAATATTTATACACGTTTACAAAATATTTACTCAAAGCCACATTTCGGCTTTCTTTATAAACGGCCTCTAGTATTAGTGCCGTCTCATCTCCTATTACGAAGGGTCCGAAGATGGTTAGCCTAGTAGTGATAATCTCCTACAAAGGGTTACTCCCTTTAACATGCATATGCAATGGCATATATAAACAATCAATCACACATTCCATACAATTATTCACTATTATGTAAATGCATATATCATGCATGAATCGACCCTCAATACTCTCATGACTGAGTCCCAATGAAACTCCCTCACACAGGAATGCCAAGTGTAGATAAAACCGATGTCATCATTTAACACCCGGCTAAGCCATTGGAAAACCCTCCAATTATTGTCAAAACCTGATTTTTTCTTTTCCTCTCTCTTTCTTTTGTGGGCCACAGTTTTTGAGTTTACACGGGACGCGCCGCCTTTTCAACATTTTGCGAACTTACATCAGAGATTCATGTCTAACCGTGAATAACGTTTGGGACTTTCACCACAGGGGGATCTGACTTGCTCCGCCAAAACATGCAGTTTATCATTTTGATCATTTTATACACTCGTGAATCTCTATGGACTTTGTCCCTTTTTCCCGAGTTCCACACGACCCATTCCTGCTGCGGTGAATAAACCATACCACCCACACGACTTGGCGCGATGTGACCGTGTATATGAAATGCATGATGTAATGCATTTTCCTTCATGTTACATGCATGAATGAGCACTACATGAACATTCACAAACCATGGACAATTATAATTTATACATACCAATCTACTTCCTGTATATTAATACATCAAATAGCATGCATCGAAGACATAACATATTCACACACTTTGCATGTTATTCAAACAATATAACACACAACTGGAACTTATGACCATTCAACAGGGCATGCCGTCTTTCACAAACAGACAATCGGTTATCGACATCATTACAACCAACAACCATAACACCTAGAAACCATTTCTAGTCAAACCTAACTCCCACAGTCCATGACGTAGAAACGATCATGAATCATATTTGATCTGAACAGACTAATTTACGTGGCCCCTCATGGCCTCACTGGCCAACTACCATTTATAGCCTTTAGGCTAAAGTAAACCAAATGAAAAATACCCACAGCACTGGGTTTGTCGAAACTCCGACTTTTGATGTCCACATGTAGATGTTTCGTGCCAACTTTAGTCCTCAGGCTGTCGAACTTGACGGTAAAATCGAAATCCTTCCTTTCCCCTTCCTCCTTTCTCCTTTTCCTTTCTTTTCTCTCTACGAACCGTTTTCCTTTTTGTTTCTTTCTCCATTTCCTTTCTTTCCTTTTTGCTTTTCTTTTCTTTTTGTCTTTTCTCATCTCATTTCCCTTTCATTTTCTCATTTCTTTTTGGAGCACACCACTCATTGACCGTATGGGTCAAGAGGAGGAAGTTTCCTCCCTATTTCCTCAAGCCAAATGTGTGGCCCTTGATTTTCCCCCTTTTTCTTTTATTCCTTTTTATGACATCATCACCCACATGGCTTAATGTGAGCCATGGGATTTTATTTCCCACTCATGGCTAATTGTGAGCCATTTTCCAGAACAGGCTGCCAAGTGTCCTCTTAGGGTGCTATGTGGCATCCCTAACCTTGCCATGTGTCACATCCGACACCCCGTCTCCAAAAAGCATTGAGAATCAACTGCTCGGAATCCAGCGTCGGCGTGGTAGCCTTCTAAATCTCACGAGGCGATTTCAATGGAAAAGTTAGTCATCAAGAGATTTGAAACATTTAGTTTTCAACCAAAGTATTATTTTACCTTTATCCAAAATCATGGATTTTACGGGGTTTCACATCTTCCTTTTACACTTGGATTTTGGCTCCAAATTGGCACTTCACAAATCCTTCCAAAGCTATATATACACACATGAAGCCTTCTTTAATGCTCAATGAAACTCTCCTCTTTAGCTCTCAGATGGATCAAATACAATTCAAGCTTATGATGGGCTAAAGGTGCACCCTAGAATATGCAAGTGAAATGAATGCACCAGAATCTAGATTGAGGAGGTGATTAGCAAAGAGAAATGGTGATTGAGAGAATCGCGCAACAAGTCTCCTTAGCATTAATGATCCCAAACACTTTCTTATTTATAGGTAGAACTCGACAGCAAATTAAGTTGCCAATCGATCAACCGGTTGATCGATTCATTAAATGCACAATGCACTAGTTGTTGTAAATTTAATGCATTGCAAGTCATTGTTTTATAGTTGTTTACTCAATCGATTGACCACCTGATTGGCCGTTTGCTCTACCGGTTCATAAAAATAAAAAACAAACCTTTTTGGACCAAAGCGAAAGCATTATATAAGTTGGATTGCAGTAGGTCGACCGGAGTTGATTGAGCGGTTGACATCTTATGCTTAGGTCTACCACGACCAATCGGATGACTTCGATAGCTTAACCAGTTGCTTGTTAGAAAAGTCGTTTGGAATTAAAGTTTAAACTCCTTTTCCTCGAATGAGTTTCTTTAAATAACTCTTTTAAGCACATTTTAAACTCAAATAAATAAGATTTGATGATAAAACATGGGCTTTAAAATATTTAATCAATTTAAGTCAAACCGACTTAAATCACAAAATTTGAAATCTTTGAAAAAGGCCCCAAAAGTGGTCACTTTAGGTTCTTTTCATTTCAAATCAATTTCAAACCTTAGAAAACACTTTTGAATACTTTTTAAACTTTAAATGCATAAGGTTTGATGCTCATACTCGAGTTTTCAAATAGATATTCAATTTGGACACAAAAACCGAGTTATTAAGATTATGCATATAAAAGATGATATACTCGAAAGTGCACCAATGCATTCATCTTACATAGATTCTTAAGCTTACAAAATTTTCACTTTATGCTTGAGCTTGAAGTCTTGGTTACTTGTCGTTTTGGATTTTAAATGTGGTTATTTGATTTAAGAGCTTGATGAAATACATCATTGTTATCTTAAGCTTGGAATATCTTCATTTGATGCTTGATCAATTTCAACCTACCTCAACTCAATGTTAACCATTCGTAACCAATAACCTTTGTTTGTTATCATCAAAACCTCAATTAGAGGTACCCTTGGGCTAACAATCCCCCCTTTTTTATGATGACAAACATTGGTTATCTAGGAGGAGTAAATCTCCCCCTCAAACCAATAATCTAAAAATAATTGCATAATAAAATTTTTAACCAATTCAAACATATGCAAGTAGCATTCAACACATAAGACAATCATTAAGGAATGATGTAAAATTATATATGTATAATTCTCTTTTGCTTTTACTCCTAGATACATACATTTCTCCCCTTTTGGCAACATCAAAAAGGAAAATGGGGCTTTGGACATAAGAATATCTCCCCCTTTGAAAGTACAGTTAAGTAAGGGTTTAGGAGTTAGAATTTAAGCACAACATTTTCCAGCGATATTGATAATCAAGTAATTCAAACTAGTACCTAAGGAGATGACCTAATTGTCTATAAATGTTAAATTATTCTCATTAAAAATTCACGGTAAAAATATTCTCAAGTTGGTCCTCGGTTCTAACAAATTTAAGTGTAATATCACCTTTTTGTACATGATCTCTAAGAAAATAGTGTCTTATCCCTATAATAGCGGTCTACAGGGTGTTGTCTGAGTTCTTTGATACGCTAATGAAACTTGTGTTGTCACATTTTATGGGAACATGAGAATGTCAAACCAAAGTCACTAAGTGTTTGTTTCATCCAAAGGACTTGTGCACATCCTAACCCGGTGGTTATGTATTCGGCTTCCGCCATTGACAAGGCAACCGAATTTTGTTTCTTGTTGTGACAAGACACAAGTGAGTGACCTAAAATGTGGTACTGTTTCACTAGTGCTTTTCTATCAATCTTACAAGCTCCAAAGTCTGCATCCGAATAGCATATCAATTCAAAATTATCACATTTTGGATATCAAAGACCTATATCGATAGTGCCTTTCTAATATCTAAATATTCTTTTAACCACATTCAAATGAAAATATTTAAGACGTGCTTGAAATCTAGCACATAACATACCTCTACATGATATCGGATACTAGTCGTTAAGTATAACAGGCAAGTATGCCTCTATATTTAGTTTGGTCGACGAACACCTTTCTCATCCATGTCAAGCTTAATTGATGGAGGTGCCCTCCTTAAGTTGTTTGATTTGAAGACTAAGGAAGAACTTGAGCTCTCCCATCATGCTCAAACTCACTATGCATAGACTTGGCAAACTCTTCACAAAGTGAAACATTAGTAGCACCAAAGATAATATCATCAACATATATTTGAACGATAGGCATGTCATTATCCTTTGAATTAATGAAGAGAGTTGTATCAATTTTGCTTATTTTAAAACCACTAAGAATAAGAAACTTACTTAGCCTTTCATACCAAACTTTGGGTGCTTGTTTCAAGTCATAAAGTGCATTTTGAGTTTGAAAACATGGTTAGGGAAGTAAAACTTTCAAAGCTGGGGTGGTTGTTCAACATACTTCCTCATTTATGAAATCATTTAAAAAAAACACTTTTCACATCCATTTGATATAAAATGAAGTTTTGTAACAAGCAAAAGCAAACAACATTCTTATAACTTCTAATCTAACTACGGGAGCAAGGTTTCTTCATAGTTCATTCCCTTGGTAAAAAAATATTGTTTTAAATATCTTGCTTTGTTTCTAACTATTATGTCATTTTCATCCATTTTGTTTCTACAACACCATTTAGTACCAATAACACTTTGATCATTGGAGCCTATCTTACTAACTCTCAAACTTCATTTCTATCAAATTAGTTGATTTCTTCTTGCATATCTATTACCCAATTCTATCTGCATAACATCATTTAAATTCTTGGGTTTCAATTTGAGAGATAAAGGTAAGGTTATTGCAAATATTTCTAAAATATGATCTAGTCCTTACCCCAATGGATGGATTACCTATAATTTGATCTTGTGGACGATTTGTGAAAATTTTCCACTCTCTTGGAAGTCCTTGACTAGATTCTCCTTGCTCAAGTTGAGGAGGTGGAGGAGGGGCCAAAAGTGATTTATCTTCCTTCTTTAAATCAATCTTCTTTTCTTGTTGATGAACCCTATCTTCAATTTGTAATCGTTCCATGGAAAAGTCCAAACCTACATCATCATCAACACTTTCTGTGACGCCCCAAATTTCCGGGGGTCTTTTTTTTTTTTGTTCACAAGTAACCTTCAACAAGATATTTAATAGTCTCATTCACTCATATTCATGTGTCACTCAATTATTAAGCAATGACACATAACAGTCCATCTCATTCAAGATTCTAGTAATTAGTACACTTAGTGCAATGATCAATTTTTCAGAAATTATGTGAGCACCAAATGCCATTCTCAGGAATATGGTTAGATTCTAGACTCAGATAGCTTTCCATAGAGTCAGAGCAGCGCAAAGCGGACCGGACGAGGAAGTTATGGTCATCGAGTTGGCATTGCTAGCTCATTCCTAGACGAGGTCAGCTCGGCCTGGTGGCTCGGCTATGTTTGAGCATTAAATGCCATCCACACGGGCATGATTGGATTCTGGGCTCAAGGAGATTTCCATAGAGTCTAAGAACACCTGAAACGGACTTCGGACGAGGAAGTTATGGTCATCCGAAGTTGGCGCTTCATATGACGACAACTAACGTGCGGGCGAAACGGGCACCTACGATAACCGTCTTTCAGACACAATGGGCTCAAATTATATTGGAGTCATATATAGATGGATTCTAGACTCAAAGGGATTTAGTAGAGTCCTGACAGCGTGAAACAGGCGGACGAGAAAGTTATGATCGTTCGGGGGTTGGCAGCGCAACCCGAGCTCATTCCCTCTTTGAGCTCGGCCGGGAGAGAGCTAAGGAGGTCGGCTCATGCGAGAAGAGCTCGTATGATGGTCGGGCTCATGCGGGAAGCTCATGCGATTCGGCGCAAGAGGTCAGCTCGTGCAGCTCATGCAGAAGAGCTCAGCACAGGAGGTCAGCTCGTGCAGCTCATGCAAGAGCTGGTAAAGGAGTCGGCTCATGCGGGAGAGCTCGGCTCTCTGCCGGCTGGCCTTCGAGTCGGCTCATGCGGCTCATGAAAAGCTCATGCAGCTCAGCCTGAAGGGTCAGCTCATGCAGAAGGCTCATGCAGCTCGGCCTAAGAGGTCGCTCATGCAGCTCATCGGAAGAGCTCGGCTACGACCAAAGTCGATTCGACTAGATGAGTGATCAGCTCATCCTCTCGAGACCCTTCTAAGTAAAAATGTCTGCTTGAACAAAGATCGATTTGGGTGATTCAGCCCACATCAAGCTCACTGATGAGGCTAATATACCAGAATTACATGGGATGGCCAAGATCGCTGCTTCCCAACGAAAAATCAGTCTTAAAGTCCGACTAGAAATAACAAAGGTAAGAGAAAACCTTTACCGTTATTAAACATGTGAGCGAGTTTAATTACAATTTATCTCACGATATATTTACAAAAACTGGATAACGATCCGGTATATAGCAAAAATCGGGTTTTACGCAGACTTTTACAAAACCCACAACAAATGCATCTTTGATAACTACTCAACTAAGACCTCAAGAAGTGCCTTCTCAGGTGTACCTCAATTACACAAATGTTTTTCCCACGACGGGGTGAGCTATGCCCAGTGAAAGTCTCCTACAAGACTACTCCCACCCTAAGTGCACATACAATGACATAGTACAAAATCATTCACACATTCATAAATATGCATATCTCTATATGAATGTCTATGTCATGCCTGTTTCCCTAGTCCTCCTGACTCCCTCACACATGCAAGTGACTTCAAAACAAAAAGCTTTTGTTTGCAAAATCCACTAGACCTCCAGTATCAAACCAACTTGGACCACCTCCGATTATCATTATTGGTTCCACCTCCGAGTATCAAACCATTTGGACCACCTCCAAAGTAATATTAATTGGACCATCTCTGAACCCTTATTGGACAACCCTCCTAGAGTTCATTAGACAAACCTCCGATATAATTTATTAGACTGACCCTCGAATCAACATTCTTGGACAGCCCTCGGAACATCGAACCACTAGACCGTCAGAATCGAACCATTGGGACATGCCGAGGAACTCCTTATTGGATAACCCTCCAATAGAGTTCATTCGACAAACCTCCGATATAATTTATTGGACAACCCTCCGAATCATTGTTACTGGACAACCCTCCGAATATCGAACCACTGGACCATCTCCAAGAACCCCTTATTAGACAACCCTCCGATAGAGTTCATTGGACAAACCTTCGATATAATTTATTGGACGACCCTCCGAATCAGCATTCTTGGACAACCCTCCGAACCCATTGTATTATGCACTCACACAGTTCTGATGCCATTGCACATGCGATGATAATGTCATTGCATAATACCTCATGTTACATGCATACTAGAAAATACAGCAGTTATATTCATGCTTCATCAAGCATCATGTTAATATATCAAGCATGAGTATATCAACATCATTCACACAATCTGCATGTTATTCAAACAAGCAATAACATAACAAGATCATCAATATCAAATTCACATATCGACAGCAAAATCGGTTCAGAACTATAGTTAGAAGACTACGGCTGGACCGGCGGTCCCACCGGCAACGGTTTTATGTCAATGGTATTTGAACCAGCCCATCACCGGGCTACACCTCCGCGCATGTCATGGCTCTAAAATGAGTCTTAGGAGTATGAGAGAACCCCTACCTCTTGAAGCGTAGATTCGTTCACTGCTGCAACTCCTCTGTTCGTAAATCAGAGAACTGTTGGTTCTCTTTTCTCCTTCCTTCTCTTCCCCCTTTTTCCCCTTTTTATTCTCCTCCGTTTTGGTCTAGTTAGAGAGTATATTCATCCTCAGTTTCTTGACACCTCACTTTCCACTTGTCTCCTAACCCACTGTTCACTAAATTCCTCATGTAAAGCCTATCAGACTTCTCCACTAACATTTATCCTCATGCAGGCCACTTTCTCTAGACACGTAGCCTACCTACATGTATCCATGTGGTGTGGGACTTCATGCCACTTGTCATTTACTCATTTGTTGGTGCCGCAAATACGTGCAAATCCGACTTTCTCGGAATTCAACGAAATTTGACATGGTAGCTGGATTTTGCGAGACGATTCCAACGGTGAAGTCCGTTTCGTCATCCGAGATTTAGAAAATTTTCGGATTTCTAACCGAAATTACCGTTTTACCCGTTATTCGAAAATTTGGATTTTTCCGGGGTTTCACACTTTCTCTTCTTTAAAGAGAATCGTTAGCTAGATTCATCAAAGACTACATGGATGGACTCCTCTACTACCATGGTCTTTTTGTTGAAAACTACACAAGCTTTACTTGATGAAGAATAGCCAAGAAATATCCCAATATTAGATTTTGCATCAAAATTTCCAAGGTTGTCCTTGGGGTTTAAATAAAGCATTCCAAATGCTTTGAAATAAATAATGTTATGTTTCTTGTTTTTCCAAAGTTCATATGGGTTTTGTCTAAAGAGGGTCTTATCAAAACTCTAATCAATATATAACATGAAGTATTGACCGCTTCGGCACAAAAATAAGTTGGCAAATTGTTTTCATGAAGCATGGTTCTTGCCATTTCTTGCAAAGTTTTATTTTTCCTTTCAATAACCTTATTTTTTTGGGAAGTTCTAGGAGCCGAAAAGTTATGTTCAATACCATGCTCATCACAAAAGATTTCAAAATCAACATTTTCAAATTCCCTTCCATGGTCACTTCTTATACAAGAGATGGTAAAACCTTTTTCATTTTGATTTTTTTTACAAAGCTTTGAAAACTCATAGAAGACATCATTTTTTTTTAGCTAAGAACAAGACCCGTGTATATCTAGAGAAGTCATCCACAATCACAAATGCATATGATTTACCTCAAAGACTATTAGTCCTTGAGGGTTCAAACAAATCCAAATGGAAATTCAGGAGTCTTATGTAGAAATGAAATTTTTGTTTTTAAAAGATGTTTTTATTTGCTTTCATATTTGGCATGCTTTACAAACATTATATTTTTCAAAAGAGATTTTGGGAAGGCCTCTAATAAGTTCATTTTTGTTGAGTTGTGTAAGGAGATTCATGTTTACATGTCTCAATTTCCTATGTCACAACCAACTCTCATCATGCATGCTAGAAAAAACATCTATCATGACCTTCATATTTTGAAATATCAATTGTATACACATTTTCATTTCTATGGCCCATGAAGATGATTTTGTCATTTTGAGAATCTTTGATGATGCAATGAGAAGACTCAAAAATCACTTTAAAACCTTTGTCAAAAAGTTGACTAATGCTCAAAAGATTATGTTTCAAACCATCAGCAAAGAAGCTAAAACATTTTCAATGAGAGATGAAGAATTGTTACCTATAGAACCATGTCCAATGATTCTACCTTTCCGTTAATGAAGGATTCACATTACCCTTCTTTTCTCCTTGGCGGAAAACAGTTTTGACTCATCTCCGGTCATATGCCTTGAGCAACCACTATCCAAGAACCATTTCTCCTTCTTTAGTCCTACAGAGAAAATCAAAAAGCTTTAAGACCCGAATCTTATTTGAATCCTTGGTGGTTAACCTTTGATTTTTCAACCCAAGCCTTCTTTGAGTTAGACGTTGAGGTCTTTTGGGATCCATTCCTAAAATGACAAGTACTACTAATGTGTCATCCTCTACAAAAGTTGAAAAGGGTTTGTGAAACTTTCCTTGTCCTTGACAAAGTAGTTTTGAGGCTTTCATTATTTGAAGACTTGTATCCTAGCCCATTTTTATCAAAAACACATTTTTGGCTATCTAAGATCATGTCAAAAGCTTTTTGTACACTAGAGAATTTTGAAAAGGAAGAGACCAACCATTCATTCTTTTTGAATAGTTCCTCATTTACCTTATCAAGAGAAAATTTTAAAGCTTCAACTTTTGAAATGATTTCATCAAGTTCTTTTTTAAACTCAAAAACTTTCTTCTTAAGTAAGGTGTTCTTTTCATCAAGTTTGTTGATGTATTTAAGCAATTCCTCACATTCAATCATAAATTCATTATCATCAAAGTTAAAATTTCCCTCATATTGATCCTCAAAATGTGACACATATTTAGCAACTTCTTTCTCATTTTCATCATTGGATGAATCTTCACTTTGACTCAATGTTGTCATCATGACTCTTCTCTTTTCTCTCTTGGCTTTGTAGAGAGGACAATCATATTTTACATGACCCGGCTTCTTACACTTGTAGCAAATTACTTCTCTAGCGCCTTCTCTATTTTCTTGTTATTCTCTTGAAGGACTTTCTTTCTTGTAGTTACTCTTATTGTGGGTCCTTCCACTAAATTTATCTTTCATCATTAGCTTTTGTACTCTCTTTGTGATGACTTTGATACCATCTTCCATGTCATTGATCTTTGTTTCCTCAATGACTTTCTCTTCTTGAGCTTTGAGTGCAATACTCTTCTTTTTGCCTTCTTCCTCTTGCATTTTTTTTTCTTGTCTTGCAATCTTCATTTCATAAGTCGTAAAGATCGATAAGTTCATCAAAGAGGTAGCTCTTTCAAATCTTTTCTTCCTTAGCTTCCGTTTTAAGAAGTTCCATTTGGGAGGTGACATCTTAGAATTTTGATGCTTGTCTTCTTCACCTACCCTATTTCCTAAACCTTCAAGTTCATTCACAACATCCGTGAACCTAGTAAACATCTAAACAATAGATTCATTAGGTTTCATTTTGAACATTCATCAAACATCCTTAGCCGTTATGTATTGAAAAATTCTATTATATTCAATTATATCCATAACACAAACAAGAATATAGCTCTTGAATTTAATTGGAATTCTTTATTTTCTTTATCATTATATTCTTCGAGAGGTTTTTGGATTTTATTTCCATCATTTGTGTAAGGAATGTGTAATCAAATAAGATTGTTTTCCAAACTTCCAAATCAAGAGATTGCAAATACCAAGTCATTTTGTTTTTCGAAATTTGATAATTGGATTCGACAAAGAAAAGAGTTTTGTTGATGGAAAAACTTTTAGCTTGAAAAAGGTTTGAGTTAGTTTTAGTGTTAGTGCTAATCATTTTCCTCTTAGACAATTAAGTCTTGAAAACAAGAGGTCAAGCTTTGATACTAATTGAAAGTTGATTATGACTTAGCAAATTAAACCAAAAGGGGGGTAAATTGGTTTTCTCAAAAACTTTTTGCAAATCAATAAGAAATCTACAAATTTAACTACAATGACATTAAATAAAGAGATATAGAATAAAGAAATCAGAGCTCTCTCAGTTATGTGGTTCCATTTTCCTGCCTACTTCCACTTCTCCTCAACCTTCAATCGATGAAGGTTCCACTAGTTTCAAACTCCAACTCAAGCTTCTTCCTTTTACACTTGAATTTTGGCTCCAATGGCCACTTCACAAATCTTTCAAGCTATACACACTTGAAGCCTTCTTTAATACTCAATGAGACTCTCACTCTCTAGCTCTCAAGATGGATCAAATACAACTTAAGCTTATGATGAATACAAAGGTGCATTCTAAAATATGCAAGTGAAATGAATGCACTAAGAATTTAGACATGAAAGTGGTAGGAAGAGAAATGGTGATTGAGAGAATAAATGCAACAAGTCTCATGACATTAAATGATCCCCAATACTCTACTTATAGAATGAGAACTCGACAATAAATAAAGCTACCAACCGGTCGATCGGTTCGACCAACCGATCGACCGTTTCATTAAATGCACTAGCCATTGTGCATTTAATGCATTGCAAGTTACCATTTTATAGTTGTTTACTTGACTAGTTGACCATTTACTCTACCGGTTCATAAAAATGAAAAACATACCTTTTTGGACCAAAACGGTCAATCGGTTGCTTGATCGACTAGTTGGCTGGACCAGCGAAGACCAACCCGGTCTACGGTTGAAACCAGCCGGTCTTGGTTGACCAGCGGATATTTGGACAACTCAACCACTTGCTTGTCAAAAAAAGTCGTTTTGAGTCCATTTCAACTCCTTTTCGCTCCGAATGAGTTTCTAACTTTAAATAACTCTTTTAAGCACATTTTAAACTCAAAATAACTAAGATTTGATGATAAAACATGGGTTTTAAAATATTTAATCAATTCAAAGTCAAACGGACTTAAAATCACAAAATTGCAAAGAATGTTGAAAAGGCTCCGGAAGTAGTCACTTTAGGTTCTTTTCATTTCAAATCAATTTCAAACCTAAGAAAACACTTTTGAATACTTTTTAAACTTTGAATGCATAAAGTTTGATGCTCATACTCGAGTTTTCAAAATGATATTCAATTTGGACACAAAAATCAACTTATTATGATTATGAATGTAAAGATGATATACCCTAAAGTGCAATGCATTCATCTTACATAGATTCCTAAGCTTACAAAATTTTCACTTTATGCTTGAGCTTGGAATCTTGGTTACTTGTCATTTTGGATTTGAAATCTTGGTTCTTTGATTTGAGTGAACTTCACTTCCAAGAGCTTGATGAAATACATCATTGTCATCTTAAGCTTGGAATATCTTCATTTGATACTTGATCAATTTCAACCTACCACTCAACTCAATGTTAATCATTAGTAACCAATAAACTTTGTTTGTTATCATCAGGCCTAATTAGAAATTTCCTTGTGCTAATAATCTCCCTTTTTTTTATGATGACAAACTTTGGTTATCTAGGAGAAGTAAATCTCCCCCTCAAAACCAATAATCTAAAAATAATTGCATAATAAATTTTTTAACCAATTCAAACATATGCAAGTAGCATTCAACACATAAGACAAACATCAAGGAATGATGTAAAAATTATAAATGTATGATGATTCTCTTTTGCTTTTATAACTCATAGATACATATATTTCTCCTCCTTTGGCAACGTTAAAAAGGAACATGGGGCTTTGAACATAAAGATATCTCCCCATTTGAAAATACATTTAAGTAAAAGTTTAGGAGTTAGAGTTTAAACACAACATTTCAAGCGATATTAATAATCAAGTAATTCAAACATTTTTTCACAAAGAGAAGACTCCTAATTGTCTTCTAATGCTAATAAATTGATTCTCATTAAGGGGTTTGGTAAAAATATTCATAGGGTCCTCGGTTCTAATAATTCAAGTGTAATACCATATTTTTATGCATGATCTCTAATAAAATGATATCTTATCTCTATATGTTTGATAGTGTTGCACGAGATTCTTTGATATGCTAATGGCACTTGTGTTGTCATATTTTATGGGAACATGAGAAAATGTCTTCTAATGAAAATCAAATATTGATATATATGTAAACTTAAATAACTTTAAGTTTAAGTTAGATCATACCTTGAGCAAACTCGTCTTGATAACATGTGAAAAATTATTATAAAGTACAAAGCTAAAGATAGAATGTTTTTCTCTTTGGTTATATATGAAAAGAAAGAAGGAAAGAAAATTAAGAATTAAGAATAAAAATGAGAGAAGCTTGAGAGTGCACAAAAGAGAGAAGGAGAGAGAATGAAAAATGTAATTCCCCGCATGCTTTTACAAAGGATGGTGAAGACCTTTTTATAGGCTTATAAAGATGGTTTAAATTACACATCTTAATGATTAGTAATGAAGTTCCATAAATGAGGGTTAATGAAGGTTCATTCATGCCAAAAATTAATCTTAAGTAGGATTCATGAATTTAAGTGGTCATTCATCACACATATAAATGCTTCCATTTATAACAAGAATGTACTTATCATAATGTTTTTATTTTTTATAAATATGTTTTTTTAAAGAGATTTTTATAAATATGTTAAAAGGTCATACAAATATTATATAAATTTATTATTTTTAGGAATAATCCCAACTTTCAATCATCTTCTTTAAATAGTCTCATATTGCGATAATCTAAGAATAAACCCAACTTTGAGAGGTGTCTTCTTGTTTTGGTCTCGATTGACAGATGATTACCTAAAGGAGTTAAAAGAATCCTACATGGTCTCTCTCCTCTCTTGTCACTTGTCACTATTTAATTGGACCTCACAATTTTTAATTTTTTTTAAAAAACCAATTTTATCCTCACCTCTCTCTCCTCCACCTCCACCTGTTGGGACTTTGGAATCCACAAAACCCATAAGTGAATGAAAAGTATGTCCCACATCGAATAGAAACAAGAAGGGAGATGGGTTTAAATTGTTGAGCCTCTCAAATGGGTTTGGGCCCCAAGGGACACCCCACTTTTATGGAAGGGAGAGGACCTACGCCAAGCTAGGTCGGTTTCCCCCCACGCACACGTGCCGCCGCAGTCGTCCATCCAACAGACATGTTGTTTGGATTATATTTTTTCAAACAAACATGTCTGTTCATGGAGACATTCGTGGCATATTTATACTCCCGTTTTTCCCATTTTAAAAAAAAACACAAAAAAGAAATATTCTCACTTCACTTCATCGTCATTGTGCGAAAGCGGTTGAGTTGTCGAAGTCCTCGAGCTACGATACGCTTAGAGGAACGAGTTCGTTCTATCTGGGAGCGATTGTCCACATCACCGATCTTTGATTGAGGGGCCAAAATTAGTCTTAAGGATGTGATTTTAGTTGGGCTCGGATCACGCTTTACGATTGTTTGTTTATGCGCGGGTTTGTTTCCTTGACATTTTTTTTTTGTTTCTATTTCTGATCGAACACAACGACTACAATCTTAAGACAAATTTCAATTTTTCGTTTCTGTGGAACGAACGCTTTTGTTCGTTACAATTTTTCTTCGTTTTTGTGTTACACATATCTGTTACTTTTTTTTCGTTTATGTTCATATTCATATTTTGATCGAACTCTTCTGTTCGTTTCTATTACAAATATTTGTTACAGGTTATTCAAATCTTTTTTCGTTTCTGTACTGTTGTTTTACATTCAAATATTTGTTACAATTTATTCAAATAGAGTACGTACCGCTTCGAAGGAACGAGGTCCGTTCTATCTTGGGAGACGATTGTACACTATCCTCGATATTGATTGAGGGGCCAAATTCGTCTTAAGGACACGACGTTTTTCGTTGGAGGCTCGGGATGCACTGCAGTTGTTTGTTGTACTACGGGTTTTGTTTCCTTGACATTTTTTTTGTTTATGTTTCTGATCGAACACAACAACTACAATCTTAAGATAAATTTCAATTTTTCGTTTCTGTTCGTTTCTATGGAGCGGCAGCTTACATTCGTTACAATTTTTCGTTTACATTCGTTTACGTATTTTATATACATTACTTTTTACGTTTATGTTCCTATTCGCATTTTGAGCGAAGCGGCAATTCCGTTTACATTACGGAGTTATTCAAATCTTTTTCGTTTTAAATGCGGAGTTTACATTTCAAATATTTGTTCTGATTTATTCAAATATATTTTTTCGTTTATGCGCGGTTTACATTCAAATATTTATTCTTGTTTATTCAAATATTTTTCGTTTACGCCTTCTTGATTGTACATTCAAATATTTTCTGATTTATTCAAATATTTTTCATTTATATCTTGCGGAGTTTACATTCAAATATTTATTCTTGTTTTGTTCAAATATTTTTTTCGTTTAAATGCTTGCGGTTTTCGTTTGTCGTATTCAAATATTTGTTACAGAAATGGCTTCGCCTTCGACTCCAGTTAATCATGGAGAAAAGCCAGAAAGGTTCAATGGTACCGATTTCAAGAGATGGCAACAAAAGATGTTGTTCCACAGCAGCAGACTTGGCAAGATTCCTTAATGAGGATGGTCCTAAATTGGACGTTGGAGGCAGATAAAGAAAAGGATTGGTTCTTTGTGGATGCGTAAGTCACTCTGACTACGTGTCGCCTTTATGTCCTCAGTGATTACAGAAAATACTCTCTATAATGTCTATATGATCACAACTGAAAATGGCCAGAGGTTATGGATAGTCACGGACAAAGTACAAAACCGAGATGCGGTTGAAGGGACACATTCATTGTCGGTATTTCTAGACTTCAAGATGGTTGATTCAAGGTTAAGTCTTAAGTCGGGTTCAAACTTCAAGTGGTTGTGCATGATATTCATGCTGAAGGAATGACTCTAAGTGAGACATTTCAAGTGGCTGCATTCATTGAAAAACTGCCACCATCTTGGAGGGATTTAAAAAATTATCTCAAACACAAGAGAAATGAGTTATCACTTGAAGACTTGATTGTTCGGTTGAGGATTGAGGAAGACAATAGGCTGTCTGAGAAGAAAGTTGGGAAGAATCTAGAAGTTTCAAAGGCTAATGTTGTTGAAGAAGGATCAGAGCCCAACAAGAAAGGAAGAAAATGCCTGTAGTCTGGAGGGATTCAGCAAGGCTGAAGAAGTTCGTTGGCAAGTGCCCAGCGTGGCAGAGTCTGGACATCGAAGCCCTGCATTTGTAGAGACGAAAAGACGAAACGCAGGCTAATGTGGTGGAAAAGATCTCCAATGGTGTTGATGACATCAATCTAACTACTATGATATCCGAGTGTAATATGGCGGGAAACCCCAAGGAGTGGTGGATTGATACTGGAACAACTTGTCACATCTGTGCAAACATATGATGTTTCGTCCTGACGGTAGGGGTGATGAAAAACTTTATATGGGTAATTCATCAACCTCTAAGGTTGAAGGTGTCAGAAAGATTGCTCTAAAGATGACATCTGGAAAGACTATGACACTAATTAATGTTCTGCATGTGCCAGATGTTCGCAGGAGCTGATGTCGGGATCTCTCCTTAAACGAGAATGAAACTGAGTTGGTTTGTATCATGAGTTTGTACTCTCAAAAAAGTAAATGTATGTAGGAAAGGGTTATCCCAGTGATGGTTTATTTTCCAAGCTAAAGCCTTAATACTGTTGTAACCAAAGGATGATTTGAATAAAGTTATTCTTCTTATAGCGATCTTTTAACATTTTGGCATACTAGACTGGGACCACGTTAACTATAAGTCGATAAAGAAATTAATGAATATGGAATTTGTTGTCGAATTTTCTTTGTCAAGTGAAATGCCAAGTGTGTGTTGAGATCTCAATTTAAGCCCCACTCCCACTCTTGTAGATAATAGAGTTTGAACCTTTAGATTTAATACACGGATATACGATATGAAATCAGCTAGTAAAAGAGGTGGTAATAAGTATTTTATTACTCATAGGTCTTTAACTCGCGGTATTGTTATGTTTACTTGCTTAGTAGCAAAGATGAGGCTGTGAATGCTTTTAAAACTTACGGTAGTTGAAGCCTGATTGAACAAATTAAAATCATAGAGTGACTGGGAGGTGAATGAATTTCCATTTGAGGAAATTTGTACCAAGTTTGGTATCGTTCACCAAGTGGCATCTTATACACCCTGATTAAATGGAGTGGCGGAAGGAAAACCGGTCTTTAAAGAAACATTGAATGCATTGGCATTGAATAGTTCCACCACAGTTGTGGGGAAAATTTGTTTTGACAGCGAATTTATTTAAATAAGAGTACTCCACAGAAAGACACAACAAACTCCATGAGAAATGGAAGGTAGAATGCCTAGCAGATTATCTCAAAGTGTGGGGGTGTTTGGCTAAGGTTGCGAGTTCCTAAGCCTAAAGGTTGGTGGACCAAAACATTGTGTGTTTTATGGATATGCTCGAATAGCGATACATATCGTTTTCTTGTTCCTGAAGTCGGAGATCCCGGATATACATGTTAATACGATCATTGAATCAAGGGACCTTCGTTCTTTAAAATATATTTATAGCATTAGTATATGAGTTAATTGATAATAAGAGATACAAAGAGATACTATATCTAGAAGTGATCCAATGGAGGATGAACCTAGGCGTAAGTAAAGAAAAATGACTTCCACGTGCGATGGGGTACCTTGCGTATATGTTGGAAAATGAGCCTCGGACATTCAAAGAAGTTGTGACTTTGCCAGAAGCCCCGTTCTGGAAAGAAGCTATCAATAGTGAAATTGAATCCATCTTGTCAAATCATACATGGAAATTGGTTGACCTTCCTCACGGTAATAAACCCTTTACAATGTAAGTGGATTTTCAAAAGGAAAATGGCGGATGGTGCTGTGATAAATATAAGGCTAGGCTTGTAGTAAAGGATACAAGCAGCAGTCTTGAATTATTTGATACTTATTCACCTGTGCCAGATTACATCTATAAGGATGCTAATTGTTAGCGGCCCGGTATATAAGCTTGAAATCCATCAAATGGATGTAACGGCCTTCTTAAACGGAGTTTGGAAGAAGAAATATATTTGGAACAACCCAAAGGGTTCATTGTTTTTTCGGGACAAGAAGCGAGAAAGTATCGCCGACATCGAGTCACTCTATGGATTGAAACAAGCACCAAAACAATGGCATGCTAAATTCAGCGAAGTCATGTTGTCGAATAGTTTCAGATTAATGAGTGCGATAAATGTGTATAAGTTAAACAAAACTCTAAAATTACTTTACCATTTATGTCTATATGTGAATAGTATACTTACTCTTGGGCTTGTGTGATGAGATTATTAAGAAAATCAAGTGCCTTACCATTAATTTTGAAATATAGAAAAGATAAGAATTGTTGATCTATTATTTTGGAGTTAAAATCCATAAGACATCTGGAGGATTGTCTATCACAATCCCATTATATTGAAGCAATTCTTGAGAAGTGTAAGAATCTAAGATATTGTACTAGTAAAGACTCCAGTAGATGTTGTTTATCTTTCAGAATATTGGTGAAAACAAAGCTGAAATGAGTATGCTGAGTATCTTGCGGCGGAGTTTAATGCTATGTGGCGACATCACTTTAGGCCGGACATAACTTTGTGCGGTTGTAGCAAGCTAAGTCGATTTACAGTTAGTCCAAATGAAAATCATTGGAAAGCTATGAAGCGTTTATTGGGCTACTTAAAGCATACTCAAGATTATGCTTTGCATTACACAAAATATCCGGCAGGTACTTAAAGATCTTTGTGATGTAAATTGGATAATGAAGCACTAAAGACACAAAATGTCGATGAGAATTAGTTATGTATTCACACTTGATGGGGCGGTGTGTTGAAATCATCCAAATAAACTTGTATTGCTAGATCCATAGATGAAATTTATTACTTTGGACAAGCCGGTGAAGAAAGCGCAGGAGTGGCTTGAATTTCTTGGAAAGATATTCCTAGTTCGCTAAGCTTGATTGCGTATGTATACATTGGCGATAGTCCAGCGTGATAGGAAGGGGCAGAGATTTCATGTATAGCAGTAGTCTCGACACATCGTCGAAGACGCTGACACGAGTAAGACAACTTCTTTCTAATTGGAATTATCACCATTTGACTATGTGAAGTCAAAAAGATGTCATTGGATCCATTTGACAAAAGGCCTAACTAGAGATGGTTGCAAAAACATCAAAGGGGGAATGGGTTTAAACCTCTAGTAAATTATCATAAGCGGACACCTACCTAGTTATTTGAAGTCCGGGAGGATCTGGTTCAAGGGACAACTAAGTTATGAAGACAATGTAAGTCTTTTGTCTAATTTGTTTTTACCCATTCTGGATAAAACTAAGCATTAATATGTGAAGGTTAACCAAAATCTTTTAATGATTATGAAACTATATGTTTAGAAATCACTATTGAATGTAGAAGTGAGGTCGCTTATGTGAGGGTGAAAGGCGAATTCTCTAGAACACTCATGAGACCGAGACGTGTTCATGGCCAGCTTGAACACAACGGTGAACCACTGTTCGAGAAAAGTTGTGTGATTTCTATTGTCTAGAAACCCACACGAAGGTCGGCCAGACATCAAATTATAACGATTGGCCAAGTGGCCCGCGATAGACTCACTAAAGGAAAGTTTGATATTGATATCAGGACTTTTTTCATTCATGTGAGTTGTTGGTTTTGAATCACAAACCGCAGTGACCAGAAAAGTGTATCGATAAAACAAGAAGGAGATGGGGTTTAATTGTTGGCCCTCTCAATGGTTGGGCCCCGGGGGCTGCTTTGTGGAGGGAAGGACCTACACACCAAGCTAGTCGGTTTTCACACAGCGCGTTCCATCATGTACCATCGCGTATTAGCGGCCTGGTTGAGGTCCACCTCTATTTTTAAACGGACCGTTGTTTGGATTATATTTATACTCCGTTTTTGATAAAAAAATATATATATATTCTGCCCACTTCGCCGATCATTGTGCAAGCAATTGGGTTCGTCGGAGTCCTTAGACTCGTACGCTTCGGAGGAGCGAGATCGGATTCTATCAGGAGGCGTTGATACTATGCCGATCTTGATTGAGGTCAGTGGTGCAGGACATGACATTTTTAGTTGGGCTCAAATGCGCTCAGTTGTTTTGTTTGTACTGCACATTTGTTTCCTTGACATTTTTTTTTTGTTGATCGAACACAATAACTACACCACCTTCCACCTCCAACATGGGTGGTGATCGTCCCATGACCACAACATCCAAGACCACTGTCTTTCATCCTCTTCGTCGTTTCTTCGATTTTAGAATCCAATTTGCTACTAATTTCCACATCTCAGTTATGGAACCCGCCGTTCTCGACGATATTATCAAGAGGTTACTTGCCGTCAAAGCTAGACTAGGGAAGCAAGTTTGTGACGATAATAGAAAAGGGATCTCCCCTAATTGTGATTTGGGGCTCTAATGGGGTCTCAGGAGCTTTGTCCAAGGATCATATTCTTGGTGGTTCTGTTTGTTTCAAGCTGAAGCTTTCAATTACCTTGGACTGCCTTTGTTTGGATTTGTTGGTTTGCACTTTGGATGGGGTGATGGAGGTGGTGAGGACAGGGAGTTAAGGAGGAAGGCGCCGTGGTGAAAGCTTGGGGTGGAGGGATTCAGAGTCAGGTGGGTGAGACTGGTGGTGGGAGGAGGGGTGGGGGTGGAGAGTGGGAGTGTGGGGGCGATTAGAGGTTGATGACCTATTGTGTGCAGTGGCTAAAAGCTGGGAGAAAGTGGGCGAGACATACTCTTCATTTTTGGATGCTCCGTTTTCCTTGGCGGTTTGGTGACAAAAATTAAGAGAAGAGTGGAGCGAGAGACATGAAGAAGAGGTAGCGGGTAACATTCAAAATAGTAATACTTTCTTAGCATCAAACTCTGTAGTGAGTTGTCTATAAACACATAGAAGCAGAGGCTCCTCACCGCATCTGTGGTAAGGCACTGGTAAAAAAATGCACCCTCCTCTCCACTGACTAGTGAGAAGTCGTCCCCAGGCAGTACCAGCAGCATAAGTGGAAGAGACGGGTAATGGAGAGATGTAGTGTTGAGACACCACAAATGTGAGTGGCGCGAAGGGGGTGCGAGGAATTTATACGAGGGTATATAGCGGAGACTTACGTTTACTTTAATTGTTTAAACTCTTTATCTGTATATAAGTTTTATCTTGTGTGAAAGAGTTATCCTTTATTTTGATCATTTCATATTAATCATTATTTACCTTTTATTGAAATTATGAGTCTTGATTATTGTTATCAGTCATAGGTTCAAATAAAACTAAGGTATTAATAAGATAATAATAATGATGATTTTTTTTTCTTGTTTAGAAATGGATAATAAATTCAAAGAAATTAGAAAATTAATATTATTTTGTTTAAAAATAATATAAAGTAAGTGTCAAAGAATTTCTTATATGATAATATTGAAGTTTTATGATTTGGAATAATTTGATCTGAAATTTTGGTTTAGTTATGAATAACAAAAAATACAGAAAAGTTTATTACATGATGTAAGTATGATGATCATTCAAAACAAAAAATGAAGAATTTAAATTAAATAACAAAAATAATAATCATTGCAGAGATAATCATAATCAATATCATATGGAAGAATTTTTACAATCATGAAGGGAATTTATCTATAATAAGACTATTATAAATATGAATATTTTTGGAATCGTTATAGAAAAGTCATATTGATAATATCTTCCTATAAAGAAGATAGTAATAAAAATTAAAGGAGCTTGAGAAGTAGGGAAGTAAAACCTCTAACATAAATCTCAATAAAAAAATAAAAGCAGATGACAAAACCATGTAAAAACGTGGTGAAAGTTGTGAAATAATGGAATTCATGGAGTATCAGTAGAGTCGGTGAAATAAGTAAGTTGCAAATACAAAAGTCAAATCAAAGTCAGTATTTGCAATAATAGAGTTAAAATCTAGTCAAATAAGACTTTAAGACTAAAACATAACAAAAAGCATAAAACCAGATATAACATAATTATATGAACTTTAAGACTCAGACCTTTCAATTATGAAATAATAAGAAAAAGATAATTATCATCAAATGATATTGTATTAATAGAACCCTTAACTTAATATAAGTGCAGTTTTTAACAAATAATTGGATATTAAGACATTATATGTCTCTAAGCCTTAAATATTTTTATAAGAATCAATGACAATAAAAATAATATTTTATTTAAGAATAAAAATATATTTGATGGTTATATAACTCTCTTTAAAATGAAGTAAATAATATTGATAATATGTTTAAGGCTTAAAATGAGAAAGATCTTAGTGATATTTGTTATAATCTAAATAGATAAAAATTAAATATGAAAATAATGAAACTGATTAAAAATGAGGTAAAATAACAATAAAAACGTTTGTACAAAATCGTAAAGAATAAAAAACATAGTATATAAGATGATTATGAAATGTTTAGAAATTTGTTTAGCTTTGTCTAAAAAAGCTAGTCCAAAAAAATACATAGAACTTACAATATAATACCTATCTTAAAGTAAGTTACAGTAATATTACCTTTAAAGTTAATTTAGACCTAGAAAAAAACAAGAAAAGTAATAGAAAAAATAAAAAACCAGAATGAAGGACAAACATCCCGTAATAATTAAAAATCTGATGCAAAGAAGAATAGGTGTGAGCCCCCAAAATGAGGTTCGTTGATAGTCAACTTGCGGAAAACTCGTTGATATCGGAGTAAAAGATCCATAATTTGTAAAAAAAAGCGGATAGAGTCTCTGGCACATACGAGGGAGCTCTATCCAAAACCCAACCTATACAATATATAATCACATCACTCATCTGAGGCCCAATGAACAATGACCGTGTCGAGTCCATTTATGAGTAAAAGTGGCCTTATCGGACTCATTTATTCATACTAAAAAATATACAAGGCTATATCACAATAGTCCTTAAGAGTTTAAATGCACTCTTGCAGAGAAACTATATATCATCCATTAATTGTTCCAATATTTTATAAAATGGCGCTATCAAAGCACAATCCGACTTTTTTCACAATTAGGCTGGAATGAGTGAGGTGTCCGTCCTACATCTGAAATGTCTCCCATATAGGGTGAGTCATGCCCAATAGAAAAGCACCATGAGGGCTGCTCCACCTAAGTGCACATGCAATGGTCATATTCTGAATTTACTCACGTTCAAGCAAAATGTAATTTCTATCATGGAATCCTACATGTCATGAGTCCCTTGCGACTCTATCACCTGATATCCAAAACCTATGCGTGATAAATCAAAATATTTTTGGATTGCATCAATGATCATTTCACCAAAAACAAAAATTCATTTGTTTCAAGCCAAAGGTTTTGATATTCACACCTCAATTATCATTTGTATACAAAACTTATGTGTCCTTTTATGGATAGCGAATTTTTGGTGTCACACCATAGGCTTATACGCTGGGTAACACTTTGGGTTTCATAGTGGAGTTATGTCTAACCACAACTAATGGTGCTGCTTGAGATTGTCTATTTACGCTTTACTATTACTGAACTAGTTTTATTTACCACATTGTTCGTGGGCTACGTTGAGGACCGTCACTCTGACGAGCCAGATAAAACCTGGCATGATTGTAGTTTTTCCAACCATGCACTCACCTCATTCAAATCGATGTCCTTATCATATGCAATGCAATGCGTCATTACGTGATATATCATGCCATGTAATGAATGTTACAGGACAATTCAGAATTTTTTAATTAATCATGTGTCTGCGTGACGATTATCGCGGTGCGTATGATTTTCACCGCGATCGCGTTCCTATGTCAAACATATTTATACACGCCATATCAGCATCTTATTACTAGCTACCACCGGCATGTTTGTTCCGAGGCGAAACGGCAACATTTAGTCTCGAGGCACAGTGTGACACCTCTGGGTGCCCTAAAACAATCCACAAAATGTCCCACTAGGCAAACATGTGGCCCCAAGTGCAGGTCGGATTATTTAACCATCAACTGCGGAAGTTTTACCTTAGGTCATTTTAAGCACCTAAGTCTTCAATTACCGAACGGTACCAATTACTCGTGTCGTATTCGGCACCACCTTGATACGTCCCTTCATCGGGACTCATTCATTCATATTTAAATTAAAAATATGAGAATAATGCACTTAATTATAGCATGTAAGAGTCCATTCATAACCCTCTTACCATAATTACATATCCGACTATATTAACAATAGTCCAAAAGAATTTAATTACAACTCTTTTATACAAAAATACATGCTAGAACTAGTTTGTCCTAAGCACTTTTTACAAAATGATGTATCAAGGCCACATGTCGGCCTTTTTCACAATCACGGCCTTGTATGAGCGTCGTCCACCGGCATCGACCCTGTACCTATAAGGGTTGTCTCATAAAAGGTGAGCCACGCCCAATAAGGAATGCCTCCTATAAGGGCTACTCCCCACCTAAGTGCACATGCAATGCTCGCTCAACATTTACAATCACATTCCAACAAGAACATGCCAATTCTATATGGAATCCTACGTATCATACGAGAAATAAGATACGACTCACCATGTATATGCGTCAGGAGTCCTCACCGACTCCCTCACATAACGCCTCAGCCCATGTGTGATAAACTATCATTCTAGATGACATCGATGATCATTTCAAAATAAAGACATTTGTTTATAAACGAAAGATTTTTGGATGATACATCAATGATCATTTACTTTCAAAATCCGTACGCCTTTATGTGGGTAGCGGTTTTGATATTTACAACGGGCTCCACAAACCCAGACACTTTCACGGCCTCTCACCGCTGGGGACTATGTCGACCGTAATTGGCGGGCTTTTCACCGGACAGTCTATCCTTCTTGCTAATACCATTTTGTTCTTTACCATTTTATTCAACCATGTTTCATTAGGCGTTGTCCTATTAGCAAGGCCCGCAGTCAAACACAAATACGATTAATGCGATTTTACCAACCATGCACTCACATTGTCGATGTCCCTGCATATGCAATGTGAGATGTCATTGCGCGTATATCATGTCACATGCACAATAGATACTTTACATGGACTTGTTCTACTCATGCATATCATCAATGCATCATGGACAATTATATGTATATACATACAATTTCCATATATTATTTCATTCATGTCAATATATCATGCAAGCATATATCAACATTCACATTCAACATGTCATTCTGTGGTCAAGCAATGACACAAACAAGCAAGCCATGTAATGGCCATTACACATACCAATTCATCACATGTCAACGTATTTGAGCACAGACATTGACATCCCAAACATGTCACTCTTACTCAAGCAATGACACACTCCAACAGTCACACAATGACCCCCAAAGCAAGCTACAACAATCACAAACTAAGCCATAAGATCAACCCGAGATAGGCCACAAACACAGGACTAAGACCATCGCAGGCACGCCTAGGCGTAGCCTGCCTCCGCTTAGGCGTACCAGAAAGTCCCCATGCTTTGTCCCCGGGTTCACCTAAGCGTAGCTACCCAAGCCTAGGTGGACCTTCCTTATGCCTAGGCGTAGCATCATTTTTCCGTGTGAAGATTTTCACCTTCACCTAGGCGGACTGAGGTTTGCCTAGGCGAAGAAACATTGTCCAAAACCCGAAAAATAGAGTTTTTCTTCACCAAACAGACCTTTAAACGAAAAACCCTCTTTTCCCGGCCCAAAAGGGGAAAGTAAGCCAAGGTAGGAAGAACCCCTTACCTATAGGCACGTGATACACGGGTAGGAAGCCTCCTAAACCCGACAACTTCGATTTCCCTAAATTTCCCCTCTTAGATCTTCGGCGAAATCCCTCTTTTCAGGTACCCACGCATACCTTTCATCGATGTGATGAACTTTTGTTCTTGACCCGACGAAAACCGACCCATGGAACTTCGTAGATCTTGGAATGAAGCTTGGCTCTCCTTTTTCCCTCTTCTTCTCTCTCCATGAACCTGATGGGAAGAGTGAATCTTTTTGCTAATTCCTCTTTAACTTAGTTTAAGTTGGATGTGTATTACGTCGTGCCACGTGTCCACCGATTCAGTCGATTCGCGAAGCCATTAAAAAGTCTCAGTTCAGTTAGATTATATCCATGAACTTAACCCAAGTCATTTCTGATTTTAGAGATTTTCTCGTAATCGTCCTTGGGAATTTTCGACACCCATCACCCCGAAAAACATGAAAATCTGACTATCTTGGAATTCGACGAAATTCGTCTGGGTAACTAAATTTTGCGAGACGAATCCAACGGTGAGGTCTGTTTTGTCATCCAAGATATATAAAATTTTCAGGTTTTCAACTCGTACTATTCCGGCAATTTACCGTTTTGCCTTTTTTCAGAAAAAAATTGATTTTTTTTCTCGGGTTTTACACCATAAACAGGCTACCAAACGAGCCGTCCACAAGCCTCAATCATGCCCTAAACAGGACGTGAAAATAGTCCCAAATTCAATCTCATAGTAGCATTGAATTCAATCCTAAGTAGTCTTAAAATGCGGACCTGAACAAATACTTGACCTAAGGCATTTGTGGCAATCCCAGAATGGATAGTATAACTTGAGCTATAGAGGTCCAATTTGGGTGACTCAAAAGCATAACATCAACTTCACCAATGTAGCTATAGCTACAGAGAACACGGAGTTCAAATTTCCTCATTTCTAACCGAAAAGTCAAGGTCCAAATTACGGACATAACTTGATTAAACAACCTAATTTGTGGTAATCACGGGAATGGGAAATGGACCATAGCGAGGCTGTAGAGGTTCAATTTGGGTGATTCAAAAGCCTAACATCAAGTTCACAATTGCAGCTACAACTTCTATGAAGAACACAAGACCAAATTTCCTCTGTTTCCCAACCAAAAACCAGTCCTGAATTTTGAACATAAACAATTAAACAACCTAAAACTGTAGTAGTCCAGGAGTAAATGGACCATAACTTGAAATGAAATGGACCATAGCAGGAGTTGTGAATGTTCATTTTGTTGATTCAAAAGCCTAACTATCAAGTTCTAATTACCTTCATCTTCTACTTCAGACATGAGTCCAAATTCATAAGTTTCTAACCAAAAACCGGTCAGATTCTGAAAGACAATGTGTAGGGTCAACGAAGATAGCATTCCCGACCAAATCTACAATCAAGCCCAAAGCGACCTTGAGCATCAAAAGCGAGCCCTTGGGGGTAGAAAACACAACGAAAACGGTAGCTGAGACGGAAAATAAACCAAAGTGGAAGGTCTACTATTGAGCGTGTGAGATGGGAGGAGATAAATAGAAAATATTAATAGAAATATTAAAAGCATCAAAGAACAAATGCCAAATTAGAAAAATGGAAAGAAAAAATGAGCAAGGAATTAGAAAATAGAGGTGGTAAGTATGAAATGAAGCAAAATACTCTTATCAAATATAAGGAAAACTGAAAATATGTTAGAGGAACAAGCTTCAGAAAATAGTAGAATTAAATAATATTTAGAAAATATCTACGAAAGGAAACGATAAAAAAGGAAGACATAGAAAAGGAAGCTGATTAAAAGGGAGTTGTTAGACAATACTTAGAGTTAGAAAATGAAAGGAAAACATGCAATAGAAGAAAAAAATTGAAGAATAGGTGAATGAGAGGAGGAGGAGGGGAGGAGGGCAACAAATATAAATATAATAATAAAAAATCGAATGAATTTAAATGAAACAAAGATGAATCCTATAGGACATGTAGGAAAACCTAGTAAAATAAAAGAAGAATATCCAAATACTTTTGAAAAACAATACAAAATACCTAAATATGAACCAAAAGAGACAAAAATTGAACGATTAAGAAATACAAGTGTATACCTAGATATAGATTGTCAAAAGATATTAAAACAATGTTAAATAAACGGTCTGGAGAAGCAATGATGCTTCATTCTGAGTTTCAGTCAGGATAATAAATACACAAGACCCTAAATAATGATAGGAACATTAATAGGATGTGTTAGAAAATTGTGGGAAGGATTATCAACCCCTAGTTTTAATGTAATTACAAATAACACTATTATTCCCTTTGAAAGTAGCATATTTGAAGGAGTAGATATTTTTATTAGATATATAGTAAACGAATATCTAGGAGAATTAAGGATGACAGATAGTATAGAGCAAAGAAGAAAATAAATAAGATAAAATAGAAATAAATTAGCACAGTTACAAATTTGTACGATTAAAGATAGATAGTATTATGATGCATTTGATAGTAATATGAATATGACAATCTGAGCAAATACATACTATGAGAAGTTACCAGGAAAATGGAACAATTATTTCCAAGAAGAATATGAAAAAATAAGAATATAAGTTGTTGATACCCTAGGAGACATAATAGAATTTTTAAAGAAAAGATTAGCATAATTATGCACCCAGATATATATTATAAAAGGTGCAGGAAATGGAGAAAATGTATTTTGTGACAAAATAGATAACATCGTAGGAAAATGGGGATGCAAGGGGTCTAAGAAAATAAAATTTGGAAAACAATTAGGAAAGTCGAGAAGAAGATTTACAAAATATAAAAGATTTAGAAAAGAATTGAGAAAACCATTTAAAAAATATTACAAGAAAAATTTTAATTATAAAATAAGGAATATTACACAAAAGACATCAAAAGACAAAAGCAAATGCAAATATTGGAAATATGGAGAATTAAGACATTATAGTAAAGAATGTCAAAAAGAGAAAAAGACATTTATTATATGGGAAAAAAATAAAGAAGATGATTTAAAAAGTATATTAAGTTTTGACAATGAAATGAATAATGTTTATAGTTAGAATGACAATAGTTCTTTAGAAAGTGATACATAATGAGCAAGGAAATAATTGAGGAAGATGATATTTATGAATTTGAAGTTATTAGTGTTAAAGAAGATCAAGAAGGATATAGATCGAAAAGCATTTTTGATAATAGAAAATTACAAAAAATTCATAATCTAAATTTTGATCTGAAAGCCCCAGGTGAAGGATTAGAAAGATACCTAAATAAAATATATATGCATACAAAATATACAACCTATGAATATCAAAAGATAGAAAGAAATATAACAATTAACAAGGCTAAAGGAAACATAAAGTTTAATATATTAACAAAAGAAACTATAGATGAAGAACATTACTAAGTATAAGATAAAAAGTGAAAAAATAAGAGAAAAAATAAAATATGTATATTTAGCGGCGTACGAGATAATAATGATATTATTCACGAATTAAATACACCAATAGTCCTAAGTTTACATATCAAAGAATGATCTAACATGAAGCGCTTTAGGAAGCATCAAGAAAATTCAACATGCTCTAAGTGATGTTCGTGATTCTGCAAAAATATAATGTTGTCACAGGAGATAAAGATTTTGATAATAGTCTAGGCTTATATTTTGAGTGCTAGAAATTATTTATGAAAAGTTAATAATATAATGACACAATGTCTTATAGTGCACCTATAAATTTCTCAATCAAGTGACCCATCAGGACCAAAATAAGAAATCACCTTAGGTTTATTTAAATTATCATAAGGTGAGATTATTCAAAGATACAGTAAAAATTGGGATTATTCATATCAATTATTTCTTATTTTTATCATATAGATAAATATTAAATCAAACTATCTTTTTTTTTAACTTATATTGTAACTAAAGACTTTTTGAAAGCTAAATATTTTAGTTACAACATAATCAAAACTGTCCCCAATGGGCATTGAACCGGAAAGCCCTCCCCTCTTTATGCATTGCACATTGCGCATTCCTATTTTACATTAAGTTAGAAAAATATATATTCAAAATTAAGTAAAAAAAAAAAAAAAAACCAAACGCTTTTGTATTTTCCCGGTAAAACCAAATATGGGAAACTATTTTTTCTTGAGTACATTTGGTAATCAGAATAAACCCTTGCGATCATTATGCAGTATAGTAAAAAAGACCCAGCAGAGTTCAGTGATTAGTTCTCATTTTAATTTTAATAAATTCAATGAAATTAAAGATGACCAACAAAAAGATGACTAGCGATCAAGTTTGACAATTCAAATTGTAATGATTTTACTTCGATTCAGCAATCCAAAAGTTTGTTTGGGCACAGGAAACCACTCAAATTTTTTAGATATGGACACCTTCAACACAGGTTCCTTCAACTCTTGAAGCTCAAAGAAACAGACATCTCCTGCTTTTAGATTTTTGTCTACCACAAAATCTGTCCAACCCTTCGTTAGCTTTACAGCTTTCAATTGGATGTGATGACAGCATTTCACAGGCCACTGTCTTCCAACAGAATCCCGAAGCTTGATCAACCCATTTTTAAGATACTTTCTACCAAATGGAGCAGGCACATTCTGGAAAAAACAACAGCAGTGCAACTAATAGTTCTCTCTCTAAGTGCATATATATATATATATATATATATATATATATATATATATATATATATATGAGGGATATACAGCAAGAAAATACAGGGACATACCAGGAAATTGCTCTCAATGTTATATGTCTTCATGGTTACAGTGAAGGAAGGGTTAACAGGCTTGGGCCTTCTAGCAGCTCTCCCAGTTCTAGAATTTGTCTTTGCTTCCTTTCTGTAATTTCATTAATGGTTCATCTTCCTCTGAATCAATAGAACAGGAAAGAAGTTAAAACTAAAAATAAGGAATACAAATATTTACAGAGAAATCTTAATTGGGGGAAAAACCACAGGTAAAGTTGGAGAAATCTACCATCTCAAAATACATACAAGACAAGAGTATTGTGCCTGTTAAAGAAAAAAACATAAACACTAGAATACATAACATATTTGTATGCAAACCAAAACTAGGTAGGTTTCAAGGTATGGGGAGAGCAGTATCATAATGGAGCTTACAGATACTGGTTAAATTCAGGTCCCTGATTCCCAAATCTAATAGATTGATCATTAAAACAAGCTACTTGGAGAGGAAAACAAAATGTTTTTAGTTAAGCTTACCAGATTCTGTTTCCTCCATATCAGACATTGGGAGTATCATTTTTACCTCTTGCTCTCCTGGAACAAACGTAGCAAGATTTTTTGGGATTCGCAAAGAATTATCATCTCTGCAATGCTTCTTGATTCCCAAGCCAGATTTAAGACAACTCTCAGGTATTTTCTGCTGCTTCCAAGGATTAGAACATTTACAGTGAGTTTGCTCTTCTTTCAAAGAAGTAGCAATCTTCCATGAAGGTGATGAGCCCAAGAATTCAACAGAAACATCATCTTTCAGTTCTTCTTTCTTTGGAATATACTGGAATTTTCTTTCCACGAGATTTCCTTACAGAACTATTTGAAGGGTTACAGGGATGAAATCAATCTCACAGGCAGTAAAAATCAATGCAGGAACCCTAAATTTTGAATTCCCTTCATATGTAAAAGTAAAGTATCAACAAAGATGGAGTGACGTTCTGCAAGTTCTTGCTAGCCATCAAGGCAACCATTATTGTTAGAAGCCACCACAATCCCATATACCAAAACATGACCGTCAAAGATGAGTAGAGTAACATTAAGTTCATCGGAATGTGCAAATTTGTAGGGATATTACAGAATGATTCAATACAAGAAATCAGAAATTTTTTTTTAAAAAAACACTTTGAAACTAGAAAATGTGTGTATCAAATAAACCACAAAATTTCAAATTTTTTTATTACGTTCCTCTATTTTCTCAGCAGCCAAACAGAGGACCAAAAACAAGCAATAAAGGGAATCTATCAAAGAAAACAGCAGCAGAACACAGTAACTGCATTACAACACCTTGTCACGCATTGAGGTAAGACTACCTTGAAGAATTTATAAGGAATCTGTCTTCTACTATTGCTTCTCATTGTTCTAGAATGAAATGTTCAAACTTTAAAGCTATCTTTACCTCTAAACAGCTTTATACAGAAGTACTTTCAAAAAGTGTTTTTGTTTTGGGAAATCTTAAGGTGACACAGAGGTACACACAACTCATAGGTCTTTCTCTTCTTCATATTTAATGGCATAGTAGGAAAATTAAAAGAAAATCAAAGATTAATATTTTTCATTTTTAAACTATTTAATATAAATATTAAATAGTTTTTTGAAAGAATAAATATTAAATAGTTAAGGCAACAAACAAAAGTTCAAAGTGAGGGTATATAGGTTTACTGCCTTGCTGAGTTTTGGCCAATTCCAATTTTAAAAGATAAGACATTGAGGAAGGGAAGGTCAAGGTTCGATTGTAGTGTGACAATTTATTATGCAATAATTTATTATATTGTAATAAAATGTTTAGTTATCAAAAAAATATAATTTATTAACTTTAAATTTTTTTAACTTTTGGATATTTTCTTTTTTCTATTTTATATATTTTTTCCTCAAAAAATTTGGTACAAATAATGGAATCATTGTAGAAAAATAGAGAATTATGGTGCAAAATAATATTCAATAAAGGAGTGAGAACTTAAATATGATGTGCATTAGATTGATAGTGTTTTTAGGAACATGTTTCGTTTTTGTAATATATTGATACCATGTTTCATTCCCAAAAAGTATTTTAAAATTTTATTTTCCATTTTTTATTTTTATAAAAATATGAAAAGAAAATAAAATATATTTAAATTAGTTAAATTAATATGTCTGTTTAAATTTTTTAATATTTATATACTTAAAAAATAAGGAAAATAAGTTTGAAGTAATATGTAAATAATTTATAGATTTTGAATATTTTTGTTTTCATTAATTTTTTCTGTCCTTTCATTTATTTCTTTATTATTATTATTTTTCTCCTATTCAACCGTTGTTTCCAAAATCCCTAACTCTTCTTTTTGTCCAAAATTCAAAGCACTCCCTCCAAGGGGAAAACAATTGATTATCAAATTAAAACAGGAGAAATGTCATTATTATCCAAAATGTAAAATATTTTATCAAATCTGTTTGATTGTCAAATTAAAACAGGAGAAAAAAAATATTATTAAAAATTGATATATGTGCTATTATTGATTCTAAATATTAGTTGAATTGATTTTCTAGAAATTAAGTGATACGTGTTTTTTAAATCATGTATATTTAATAAATAAATAATAATTTTTTGTACTCTATTTGTACAAGTATTAAAATTAATTTTTCTTATATTATTATTAAATATTTTTACTGTTCAGAACGAGTTTACTGTAATGCAAGTGTAATAAAAAAAAGTATTTTTACCATATTATACCTAAAATTTTAAGCATTAAAGTATTTTTAAATTGGTTTTTTTTTTTTTTGGAAATTGATATTTAATTGATAAAATTTATATATCTCTACAAACTTTTACATGATTGTGCATATTTCTATAAAACCCTTTTGGAAAAATCAAAATTTTAATTTGTCATTAAAATCATTTTACTTGAAAAGATAAAAAAATCTGTAACATTTTCCTAATCCTTCACCGTTGTATCCTCATTTAAGTAAATCTTAATTAGGGTCATTGAATTCAAGGCAATTTAACTAAGAGGAGACTTGAAAAAAATAAGTCAAAGTTCAATAGGACTTAATTTCAAGTAAATTTATTATTGTTATTTCCAAGAATGTGGGCATTATGAAAACAAATTTTTTAAATTTTTTTTCAATGATAATAGTTCAAAATCTACCCTGTTTTTTTTTTCACGTGGGAATTTAGAATCTGCAACATCATAATTAGAAATGAGACCTTTTATTAGTAATTATATCAAAATCTAAAGTAATTAAAAGACATTAGTTGAATGTGTTTAATAATGTTTACTTAATGCAACATTAAATTGATGAATTTATTCTTGTTCATATGAAATAGTGAATCATGACATAAGATTAAGGATATAAAGAAGTAAGAGGTGTGTCAGTGAGGATATTTACGCAAAATTTCTCGAGTTTGACTAAATCAGCAACGGCGGGTCATTTCGAAGTGTAATCAGCCCAGGCTGATCTTTCGAATAAACATCCGGTCGATTTTAAACATCATAATACCTGACTCGAACTACTCATGAGCTTCACTATTTTATTAATTATTAATCAAGTATCACAAGTTAAAATTTATTTGAGCTTAATCGAGTCGAACTCGATTTGATTTTGAGTTGAGTAGATTTCGAGTATAATTATTTATTAATTTTTAAGGTGTTAGGTTTTGTTAATTGGGGTTAAAATAAGCTGAATATTTTTGAGTCGAGTTTCGAACTCGAATTCGAGTCAAGTTCGAGTTTCAAGCTTTTAATCGAGTCGAGTGATCTTGACTTTGTATCGGCAAATTCTGACCACTGAAGCGTGGAATTTTACATGAAAAAAAGTTACAGATCGAGAAAAATGCCCGCTCATTCTGACCTTATAAAAAATCAACCAGCCTTGATGGATATACCATATTCTAGTCATTAGTTCCCAAGTGGAAGAAAATCAGAAGATATAACCACTGTTTTAAACTATGAGCAACATCCTTATGCATAATTGTAGTGATACTGAGGGACTTTCGAACTTTGACTGTACTGAATGATGCTCCATTAAAAGCTAGTAATTAATTAATATACTGGTAGTAATGACATTATCAATAATAGATATGTAAGAATTAAGCTTTCAGTATTGCTTCAGAAAGTGGATTCTTGTTCTTAATCTGCTCATCACTGATCAGTTTGGCTGATTGTACATGGTGGTCTTGTTTTTATAAGTAATCTCAGAAACAGGAAGTATAGTTCATATTGCATTGAACACAGACAAAAAATTCTGATTATCATGGTCATAAAGTGTAAAACCAAAACAGAGCCAGATTACCCCAGTCAAAGCATTTCAAAAATACTTGCAAAAGTAGAAGCCCAGAAATCATAATTTTGATTATCATCTATTTCTGTCACTGTCGGAAGATGAACACCTTCAGCACAACATTCCCCCTCTGCACCAGCTCAAAGACACATACATCTCCTTCCTTCAGATGTTTCTCTTTGATAAATTCATGCCAGCCCCTGCTTAGCCTTACATTTTTGCTTAGGTTTATAAGGCATGTGAGCGGCCATAGTTTTCCAGTAGAATCCAGAAGTTTGATTGATCTCCTCCTTAAATACTTTTTAGCAAATTCAGCAGGCACACACTGCAAAAACAAAATAATTAAATAGGGCTTAATTAGACCATATCAAAATACATAAACATCACAATATAGAGAAAGAAAATTAAGTACTGTACTGACCAACAGTCTCTGTATTATATGAGCTTAATGATAGCAGTGAAGGAAGGGTTTGCAGGATTCAAGCATTCAGCAAGAATGAATAATCTTCCCTGTTTTCAGTTTTCCAGGTTCTAGTTCTAGCATTTGCCTTTTGTTTCTTCTGTGTTTTGTCAATGGAGTCTTCTGCACTCAAATCAGATGAGTGATTACAATGGCTAGTTACTGAAGCAATCTACATGGAGAGCAAAACAATTATGATTCTATTAAGCTTACCAGAATCTGTTGTCTTTCCAGAAGAGCTCGAGCTCGATCTCCATCTCCATCGATTCAAGTGATCTACCCTAGTTGCCTCCAAATGATCTTCAAATTTGTGATTCTTGCTCCCTCTGAAACAACCATGCTTAAATTTTCCATGCTTCTTGATTCCCAAAGCATTGGAACCTCTTCTGTGTATTTTCTCAAAAATGCCATCCTTCAAAGAATTAGGAGCATACCATGGAGGGGATGAACCCAAGATTTCAACAGAAACATCATCCTGCATTTCTTCTTGTTTAGGATGGACTGAAGAATGCTTGCCATGATATGGATTTTGGGAGCCGATTGAAGGGTTACATGGATACCTAATCTCACAGGCAGTCAAATCAAACACAGAAACTCTGAAATTTGAAGCCCCTTCATATCCAAAGACTAAAAAGTACCCATAACCAATGGCGTGATGTTCTGCAAATTCTTTCCAACCATCACTGATGAAACAGCTGTTGGCCAGAACCTTTTCCAAATCTGCAGGCCAAAACCATGTCCCACAGGGTAGTGAGACTCACTTAGGAAGCAGGAACCTCATCCCGGAAAATTTTGACAAGTTTTGGTGGGAATTTCTACAGATATTACAAATTATGTCAGGGCTCTTTCGTTTCAATAGAATATAAATCCACAAAGTTTCTAAAATGAAAATGAATACAGGGAAATAAGAGCATAAAGCCCAAAGAGCTAGAAATTTTCTTCTATACCTTCTATTTTCTCATCACCCAAGCAAGAAACGAAACAAGCGTACAGGGCATAAAAGAAAAAAAGCTACAGTTACAAACTTAATTACCAGCTTCTCAATCCCTGGTTTTGGAAATTAGAATATCTTGAAAAACTGATGAGCCTCTGTTCTCTGCAGTTTGCTCCTGCATTGCTCTTCAGTGAATATGGTCTGAAATTGTTCATTTGGTTTCTATATATGGGGGCTCTATAGAGTGATGGATCATATTCAAACCTCCACACAGCTTTATATTGAAGTGTTTTCAGAAAGTGTTTTTGTTTCGGAGTTAACTACCGAACGCTTCAATGTAATGCTTTTAATAATTACTTTCAGATATTTGTTGAATTGAATTTCTATTAAATTAACTTGTATATCGTATAATTTTTATTGGATTTGAAAAATACCTCTACATATTCTCTACGAACTGTACAAATTTTCACATTATTATGCATAGTTTTCATTAATCCATTAATGAAAATAAGATATCACACGAATTTTCACATGATTGTGCGTATTTACTATGAATCCATTGATAAAAACAATGATTTGGAAACAGTAAGTAAATTTTACTTGAAAAAGATAAAAATAAATTTTTTTTGAAAACTATGAGATAAAATTTTTTGAAACAATAATTGTTCAAGAATTGTTCTTACCACCTTTTATAATTCTAGAAGTATTTTTAGTGGTTAGAGTTTATCTACTTTATAAAAAATTAGCAAAAACAACCCAAAGATAAAAGTACTATTTTTTTAGTTTTAAGAATAAAAAAATATTTTCCCATCATGTGATATAGCACTCAAGGTATAATAGAAAGGAGAAGGATTGCAAATTTGAGTTTCTATGGGAGCAATTTACTATGTCGTTGCTAGCTAAAAAAACAAGGATGCTTATAATAAATTAGATATTTCCTATCATGGGACAGAATCATACAAACCAACTTAACAATTAGGTTGTGGTTGTTTATTTCTACTTAATTCTTAATAAAATTTAAAACTAAATATTGTTTAATAATACATAAGCATTATATTGTTTCCCTTTATAATGCTATTTTTTATAAATCATTAAAACGGAAAAATAAATAAATATTTGATTCTTATTGAAAAAAATCCATAAACTTTAAAATTTTTAATTGCTTCTAAAAATTTATACTAAGTTATATGAAAAGTAGAAAAATAATAATCTAAAATTTCAAAATAAATTATTTCAAGTAAAAAATAAACAAAGGCATATCAGCACCAGACTCTCTTCCAAGTGAGCGTGACCATTGAACGTAGAAAAAGAAGAGTGCATATGGCAATAATTTTAGAAATCGTTTATGGCCTTTTTAACACTTAACTACAAAAAATTTCAAGTAATTGCCATGATTCACACATTATGAAAAGACTCGTGTAAGACGGGATTGGGCTACTCATTGGTAATGGGTTCAAATCCCTAGAGGTTAAACTTGACTATTAAGTTCAAGATGCGTGCAAATTAGACATCATAGTTCAATAAAAAAAAAAAAAAAAGAAAAAGACATCATATATAATATCTTGCATTGATCTCTGCTACTGCTTTGAGTTTACTCAGTTCTCAAGAAATGCTGGCAATTCTGGTCGAATCCAATATTCTCATGGATCCAAAAAAAAAAAAAAAATCACTGTACAGTCCCAGTAAAGGCATATATCAGAACCTCTAAACAAAAGAGGTGCCTGATAAAAACCTAGTAATTCAACAAGAATTGCAACCATATTCACTGAGCTTTCAAGTTTGAAGGTGATTCTCCATCTTTGAATCTTCAGGACGTATGGAAACTTTTAGGACAACATCCTCCATGTTGATGATCTCAAAAAGACACAAACGTCCCCTTCCTCCAATTTATTGTCCCCAACAAATTCAGTCCATCTGCTTAATTTCACTTTACCTTCATAACTAATGCACCTAACAGACCACTGTTTCCCATCAGAAACCTGAAGTGTGATGAATCTTGATACCCCTCTGAGAAACTTTTCTGCAAAATTGGATGGCATATGCTGGCCAACCCAAAAGAATAAGAATTTTTCGAAGTGAAATTGATGAACCATGTACAGGAAATCCAGGTTCAGTAGCTCACCAGGTGTGCCCTCTCATGCACATAGGAACGTTGCATTATAACCCTGCAGAATGGATAGCTAGGCTGGAACATTTTTGCGCACTCAGATAACCCTCACCCTGCTCTCCTCCACTGTCAGAGCTCTCCACCTCTGCTTTGAAGTGTATGCAGAAGTTTTAAGGCCGGGAAGTTTTACTTCATCTTCGTGTTGGGCCCACGATTCATTTGCATCTGCAGTTTTATCCAATCACTCGTAATAAAATTCAAGCAAAGATGCCATGCACAAGGTTTTAACAATGAATCTGTCTAACTATGCTGCAGGGAATATTACAGAGGATACAACTACATATGCAATTGGGTTTGAGAAACATCCAACTACGAACTCCCCTACTCCACTAGTTATTATTTCCTATCCTTTCTCATATCTCTATAGCATTTAGAAGCTCATCTACGTCTCATAACTTTTTCACCTCATAACTAGAATATTTAAAGTGATATCCATAACATCTTTCCTTATTCTATACAAAGTCTTTACTTATTCTACTAGAAAGTTAAATATTATAATAATATATCGGCCTGAAAATAGGCCCAAAAACATTTTATACAACATACTAATTAGGAATTTGAGACAAGCTTGAACAGGAACTAATTAAAGAGATTACCAGGTTCATCCCTTTTTCTTTTTGCTTCGGTTCTGTATGCTTTTCCATTTGCTGCATCCAGACAAAGCCATCCAACTTCACATTCAGGATCTGTAAGATCACAGCTGTCGAACTGAATGCCAATGTCTCGGGGGCTGTCGAACTGAATGAACTGAAAGCCTATGTCTCGGGTAGACTGAAATGGGGCTTGTAAATCATCACCATCCTTTGCCAGACGCAAATTTTTACAATGATCTTCACCGTAGCTGCGATCTACACATTCATCCTGGGCTTCATTTCTAAAAGAGACACGAGGAGCAGAACTTGAAGTATCACCATCGTCATGATCATCATCATTCATTTCTTTCCCACCAGATGCTGGATATTGCTTTCCATCACAGGTTTTCTTAGAGCTTGTAAGATTATAGGATGGGTAGTTTATCTCAGAAGTAGTCAAATCAAATATGTTAACATTGAAATTCGAATTTCGTCCCTCATATCTGAAGGTCAAGTACAACATGGATGGGTGACCTCTACAAATTCATGCCAACCATGGAAAAACCAGAGCTTCTTGCCAGCTTTCTTTAGCCCACAGGCCAAACACCACCAGTGGGAAGAGTAAAAAGTCGTAACAACCAGAAGGGACCCCAGGTCCCCACATCTCTTAAGTAAAACTTCCATGGGATCCTCTGCAAGTACCCCCAAACATGTTAGGTTCTGTTCGTTTCGTTGAAGATGAAATTAGGGAAAGAAATGTCCATGGATACTTAATTTCCAAGAATCTTCATATTCATTATCAAATCAAAACCACCCAGCAGAATGCCTGCATGCTTAAATACAAGCGATTCCAACCCGATCCAGCCAAACATAAAAGAGGAAGGAAAATTATTGAACCCTATTTTCAGGGAAAACGAAATTTGATCATTCTAATCTGTTCTTAAACCCGTTTCTAACCCCATTTCATCCTTCAATGCTGACACACATCCAATAAAAAAACTCACATTTCATCCAAATTCGAACAATTTAGACAAAATCAAAACCTAAATTACCCAAATCCCTTTTCATATATACAGAAAAAGAGGAAGAAGAGCAAATAGTTGGAGCTACCAGTTTCTTGGCCTGTAGAATGGATGAGACAATGAGCTTGTAGAAAAGCAAAGGCGGCGTCAGTGGAGGAGTGGGTAGGCTCTGGTCGAGTTTTTCCTTTTCCTGCATTATTGCTTCCGCCGGGAAATTCAGACCATCTTTGTTGCTTTGCTCTCAGTTAATGATGATACGGTTTCGCATTTTCAACTTAAAACTGAAGGGCTTTACACGTGGCCGTTGCTCTGCATGCATACCACGTGTCTGTGTCTTTTTAACATATAAAGAAAAGTGTGCAACCCCTCTTGATCAATCGATGGTTTTTATTTGTTTGTTTTTTTTTTACATTTATTTACTTTTGGATTTGTATTTTCTTTTTTCGTTTTTTTACATCCATTTACTATTACTTTACAATACACAACTGTTGCAGTACGGACTCACCTACTCTGTCAGAGGGACTCAAGGCTGAGACCTCCTTTTATACCAAAAGATATGGATTTATATTTAATTCTGAAAATTTGCTTTTAAATTTTGAAAGGGTTTGCATCTTCCTCAAGATTATAGAATTTATATAAAATATTAAATTATTATTTAATATTTTTAAACAAGAAATATATTTAAATGATATTTAAGTTTTTTTCGTATAAAGCATTTAATTATAATTATAATAGTGTTAATGAAACTCTTCCTTTTTATGAGTTTTTGAAAATCTTACAACATGAGCTTCACTTTATCTCTCTTTATGTCATACCTTTTTTAAAATCTACTACATGAGCTAGAAAAGTTTCCTTCCTAATGTTCTACCTTTTTGAAAATCTATAACATGAGTTAAAAATGTTGAGCAGTTTATAGCCTTAATGTTTTTGATCCCTTCCTATACCCTACCTTTTTAAAAATCTACCACATAAGCTAAGAACTTTGAATGGTTCATCTCATTAGCTAGGAACGTTGCACTTAAATTTAATTAATATTAGACATTCAAAAATCAGATAGAGTTTGTGGGTGATTTTAGGAAACATTTCTATCTTAAAAAAGTTTAATAAACTTTTAAAAAAACTTGTATAAATATAAAATATTTAAAATTAATTTTTTAAAACAATGTAAGAGAAAAAAAAATTTGTTTAAAAAATTTGGAGTAAATAAAATCATTTATTTAATTCAATAATTTAAAACAATATCAAATATCATAATTTCTCAAAATATATTATTTACTATTAATTTCAAATAAAATATATTAACCTTATAATTTTGAAGATTTTATTTATATGATTTTATTAGAATAGTAATAGTACTCATAACTGATCTTAAAGTATTATCATTATATCTATCCTTCTTCAATTAAAAAAAAAAAGAAAAAAAAAAAGAAATTTAACCATAACTTGTCAAAATTCTCATTTGAGCCAAAATAGGGTCACAGCTCGTGTACACCATGACCACTATGGGGCCCGCGAAGTTAAACTGGAAATAGTAAACATTTGAGAGCTTATGATGAAAGAGGAAAAAGAAAGTGCATTTGTCAATAATTTGCCCTGATTCACACATTTACGAAAGACAACATGATATACTCAAAATGCTTATATGTATTGGTCTTTAATTGCTTCTGCTTAGAGCTGTACCTTCAGTTCTCAAGTTCTAAGTAATTTTTAAACAAAAGACATACCTGATAGATAAAGCTTTGTAGTAATTCAAGAATTACCAACAACAATATTAATCCACCCGCAGGCTGCAGACGGTGGCCTTCAGCTAAAGATTGATTCTCATCTTTGCATCTTCATGATGTCGAAATATGGAAACTTTCAGCACAACATCCTCAAGATTGACGAGCTCAAAGACGCAAACGTCCCCTTCCTCCAAATTATTGTCCTTAACAAATTCAGTCCATCCCTTGCTTAGTTTAACATGACCTTCCCCGGAACTAATGCACCTAACAGACCACTGTTTCCCATCAGAAACCTCTAGTGTGATGAATTTTTGTACCCCACTGAGATACTTCTCTGCAAACCTCCATGGCATATGCTAGCCAACCCGAAAGAGTTTCATCGAATAAGGATTTTTCCAAAGTGAAATTGATGAACTATATATATATATATATATATATATATATATATATATTAATTGTGGCATGAGGAAAGCCTCAGTCTAGTGTGTAGCTCTCACCAGGGAACTTCTTGGATACAGGTCTGTCGCAAGATAACCCGGCAGAATGGATTACTAGGCTGGAACATTTCTGCAGCATGAATTGCCTTCTTCGTCTTCCTCTTCCTTTCCTCCGCTGTGAGAGCTCTCCACCTCTGCTTTGAAGCTTTAAGGCCAAGCAGTTCTACTTCATCTTTGTGTTGGACTGATGATTCATTTGCATATGCATTTTTTTCCCATCACGATCATAAGATAATTCATTTTTGGAGGAGTGAAAGCTTTAATGTAATGCTAATTCAAGAATACAAAGAGAAAATACTTCAAACAAAGACGCATTCATTCTACCATGCTGCAGAGAATAAAACTATATATTCAATTATTAGGGTTTCGAAAAATTCCACTTGAACTGTAAATTCCCTACTCCACTTCTCCTGTATCTCTTATCCCTTCTCACATATCTATAGCCTTTAGAAGCTCAACTCCGCCTTATAACTTAGTCGAAAGTATTTCCTTATTCTATAAGAATTTAAAGTCCAATATTACAATAATATATCATCAAGAAAATATTCTTCACAAAAAAGTATCTTGGTCTTTAACACCAGAGCTGAAAAACTCCTACTAGCTTGAACAAGAACTAAGTAAAGAGATTACTTGGTGGTTCATTCCTTTTCCTTTTTGCTTTGGTTCTGTATGCTTTTTCATTTGTTGCATCCAAACAAAGCCATCCAACTTCACATTCAGGATCTGTCAGTTCACGGCTGTTGAACTGAATGCCTAAGTCTCGGGTAGACGATGGAAATATGGCTTGTAAATCATCAACATCCTTTGCCAGACGCAAATTTTCATTGTAATCTTATGTCGCTGGCTGCTGATCTTAAATAATATCATCATAGATTGATTTTCTAAAAGAAACACGAGGACCAGAACCCGAAGTTTCATCAGTATTATAATCATCATCATTCATTTCTTGACCACCAGATGCTGGACATTTCTTACAACTTCCAAGATCATTAGATGGATAGTTTATCTCAGAAGCAGTCAAATCAAATATGTTAACATTGAAATTCGAATTTCCCTCATATGTGAAGATTAAAAAGTACCCAACATGGATGGAGTAATACTCTACAAATTCATGCCAACCATGGAAGAACCACAACTTCTTGTCAGCTTTCTTCAACCCTACATACCAAACACCACCATCGGGAAGAATAAGAGTTGTAACAGCAGAAAGTTGGTCCCCACATCTCTTGACAAACTTCTGCGGGATCCTCTGCAATTTCCCCCAAACATGCATGTTAGGTTCGGTTCATTTCACTGGAGATGAAATTAGGGAAAGAATTAAATGTCTATGATGATAAATTATACGCCCAACAAAAGATGACATTGATAATTAATTCCCAAGAATCTTCAAGTTCGTCATCAGTATTCCAATCCTAGACCTAAACAACAAGCACTTTCCGTCCACCCAAACATAAAAGAGGAAGGAAAATTATTGAACCCTATTTTCAGGGAAAAACAAAATTTATCATTCTAATATATTCTTAAACCCGTTTAACTCATTCCATCCTTCACCCTGGTATAATATGCAATCAAAACCTAGAGAGGGAGAGGGAGAGAGAGAGAGAGGGTGTGGGAGGGATTGAACATTGACGAGCACATATAGTTGGAGCTATATACCAGGCTCTTGGCCTCTAGAATGGATGAGAAAATGAGCTTGTAGAAAAGCAAAGACCGCTTCGGTGAAGAATTGGGGCGGTGAAAATGGCTCTGGTCGAGTTTTCCCTGCTCCGGCATTATTACTTCCGCCGGAAAATTCAGACTATCCTCGCCGCTCTGCTCTCGATACCATCTGGTTCGGCATTTTAATGTAAAGGCTTTACACGTGGCCGTTGCTCTGCCTCTGCATGCATCTCACATCTCTTTTAACAAATCAACAAAACTGTGCAACTCTTAAGTCTTAACTCTTAAATCTTAATCAAACGACGGTTTGGATTTGGATTTTCTCATTAATAATAATAATAAAATGTATAGTTTTTATTTTATTTTATTTTACTGCTAAACCCTTTAATTACAGTATGGCAAATTCAAGTAGAAGATATGAATTTGAATTAATTATTAAAAATTATTTTTAAAATTGGAAATGTTTTACATTTTAAGTAAATTTTGTTATGACAGCTTGTTAGCACCTCGTCTAATCCCATAAAACTAGCACCTCACCTAATTTTATGAGATTAGCATTTTGACTAATCTCACAAGGCTATAAAGTTAATAGTTGGTAAACCTTCAATAGTCTTGTATTGATGGGTAAACCCCAAAAGCTTAAATCAATTGGGTTATTCTAATTTTTGTTTATAAACAATTATTATTTTCCGTACCACAAAAACCGAGAAATAAAACTTTTGGGACATAACTAAGTTAAATAGTCGCTTAATTCAAAATCCACATCAAGTTTAAACTTTGTCTCTCTCTAATATACCATTATATTTTTCAAAGTTTTTCATCATGCATTTTTAAAATATAAATATTTTGTCAGAAGACGTAAATACCGATTCTTTTTAAAAGCTAGCATTTTAAAAAGAAAATATTTATTAAAAATTTTGAGTTAAAAATGTTATCAAACACATTTTTAGTACAGAAAGCAATTATTTAAAAAAACAAATTAATTACGTAATTCTCATAACGCAGCACAACATATACCGAGATAGAAAAAATATAGCTTTTGGATATTTGTGGTTAAATATTAATTAAATATATCTTATTATTAATTTCAAATAAGATATTATTACCATATCTTTTAAAATACTTATTACCTCTTAATAATAATTTGATGAATGTGATTTTATTAGAATATTAATATCCATGTATTTAATAATATCAATGAGAGAATAGGTTGTCATCTATCATTTTTTCCATATCTCATCAAAATCCTCATTTGAGCCAAATATGTCCAATTGATTAGCATGACTATTAGATATTTGAGAAAATATTTACAAGATTTGAATTATTTTAAAATTTTAAATATATGATATTATTTGATTTTTAAATAAAATAAATAGATGTTTTAAGAAAATAAATAGACATTTAAGGATAAACAAGCAGGTATTTGAGAAATATCTAAAACTTTTAAAGTTTTTTTTTTTTTTTTTTTTAAAACACCTCCCAATTGTTTCTCAAAAAACAAATCTAAATGTTTAATTTTCAAAAGTGCTTTTGAAAATATTAACAAAATGCCATTTTAAGAATCTAAATACTTTTAAAAGTTTTTTAGGTCTAAAAACACTTTAAGAAACACCGATGATCAAAGAAGATAACTTTTATGAAAAAAAACTAAGGACAGACATAAAGGACATAATAACAAAAGATGCATTTAATTAATTTTTAATCAATTTCGATCTATTATATGCAAAATCCAGCCGACCTTCGCACCTCACTACCAATACGCCTTCCCAATCCCAATATAACAACCATGATGAAAGTATAAGCAAGTATCGTGAGACACTCACTGTATAGATTCTCACACACAAAAATGATTGAAAGGAAATATTCAAATTTTCATTAAAACACTATATAGACATTACATCTTTTTTCCAATGGTAATCCACCCCTCACTGTTATGCGCTTTTCACAACTTCATTGTTTTCACATTTGACTAGTCACAATAATGGGAGTGGTCGTAATTTTTATTGATTTCTCATCATCATTCTTTATCCTTAATCCTTTCCATCACCTATCGGGATGATGCTTTCCCGACATTTGATATCAACAGCTGTCGCCGCCGCTTATCATGATTCAACTGAAGATCTGGACCTGCTCTGAGATGTATTCGCTGTTTGACAATCTGACAATCGCCGGTCACGGCCTGATGCTGCACTCCTCTCGCAAAGACAAGAAAGAAGAAGGGTCGGCGCAAGTTTCGCCCCGTCGCTCCGACGCCAGCCACTCTCAAATACGAGAGAAAAGCGTAGACCGCTGTAGGGCGAATGTTTTCAAGGCACCTTTCACCAATGGGGTGACCAGATTTACAAGTTTCCAGTTGGATGGTGATTAGGATTCTTTTCCATTGGACGGGATATTTCTTGCTTTTATTGGTATCGGATTCGATTAGGAATATTGAAAGAGCAATTTAGAATTATCTTTCTTCCTTATTGAATTGGGATCCAGAAGCGATTTGCGGGATGAATTTGTTATATAAGTGAATTATCTTATTTTCCTTACTGGTATATTTAGTTGGATTTGCAGGATAATATGTTATTAGGGATTATTCTATTTCCCTTATCGATGGGATTTATTTTGATTTGCAAAATGTGGGCTTTCTCGATTACCCATAACCGGCCTTTGGGCCGAGCGAACTGGGCCTTCATTCTGGGTTGGCGTCAAAGGCTTGAGTGTTTCAATGGGTGCGCCTCTTCTTTGGGTTTGGCGAGTGGGCTTGCGAGGCCATTTTTCAAACCCTATCAGTTGCCCCCCAGCCTTTGTGTACGGTGTGCGTGGGCAAGGGCTGTAATGTTTCTCGTATTGGATGCAATTTCACGGTATGCGCTCGAGTTTGGGTTAGTTAAGGCTTGAGTCGCGTCATCGTCTTGCGATAATGATGACTCTTGATTTTGCGCTCATTTCTCCATAACTTTGGTTTTCATACATTTCTTTCCTGCAGACATCCCTCTGTCTTGTGTGCCTGATCTTGAGCTTTTTCTTCGCTTTTAACGAGTTCGGTCTTCCCTCTTCCTTAATTTCCATCTAAACCTTTTGTGCAGAGTCCTTTTCTGGCGTCTTTCCTGAGATAGCTTCTTCCGTGTTATTCCTAGGACCGTTGCGTCTTTCTCTCTTTGGCGTCTGTTCGGGCAATACGTCGAGGCGTTAACGTTAAGTCGACCAAGTTTCGTTCTCATTACTTGCTATCACCATGGAGTGCAGGTGCATTTATTCTTCTCGTATTAGGTGACTCTTCGACATTGTCGGTTCACAGGCGAACTAGCGCGCCTCAGACGGATTCGGCAGGGAGTTGATCTTGGTCTCCAAAGGCGCCTTTTCCCGCAGACCAATTGAAGTATACCCGGTCAAGAAGTATCATGGGGGGTCAGAATACCTAAAATCCGCCGTTCAGAATGCTTTGGCTGTGGGGCCTAGCAAGGTTGGTCCCTTATATGGGGCCACTTTCGCTAGGCGTTACCGACCTCCTTTTGGCGTCCGAGTCTGGTCCCCTGATGTTTTGACCTCCTATGTGGTTTCCGTACCTAAGATGGTATGCTTCTTTGAAGTAGCTTTCGATAATGGTCTTTGCTTCCCTCTGCATCCCTTCATAAAAGGGGTTTTGCGACCTTGATGTCGTCCTTCTCGACTTTACGTGATAGGTACGAGGGTATTTTGGTTGAATTACATTAGTTTTCTTTAGGGACATAGAACGGTGTTCAGTATAAGCTTTGCTCATTTATCTTTTTAGCGAAGGAAAGCGTCGAGGCTTCCTGTATTTTCGGGCGTATTAAATCTACGGTGATTTCCGATCTTCCCTCCTCTGCGGGTTTTGGAAGGAGCGATTTACTTCTTTGTCGTGACGCAATTGGGAGTCTGACCCCTTGACAAGCATGACACCTGGGCGTTCGGTTGCTTGGACCACCAGAGAATCATTGAGTGTCGCTTTTTTAGGTATAATCTTTATGAGGTCATTGGATATCTCTAATTCTGCATTGTCCACGTGCCTCTCAGGTGCTCGACTCGATCTCAGCCCTGAAGATGACGTCATAGTGTAGGCGTTGGTTGAGTGTCCCCCGCATCCCTACGCGGAGCTGATCAAGTCGGATATTCCTGGCCCTTCGAGCTCGAGGTCAGCTCGCTCTGTTGTTTTGAGGCCTTCGCCTCCTTCACTATGAAAGTTTCTCCCATTGGGCCTTTCGTTTGCCCAGTACACCAAGGGAGAGCTTCTGGTTCAGTGGAGGCGTTTGTCTCGGAAGTCCGGAGCGTAAACGGAAAACAGACTCCCGTTGAGAAAAGACCCTGACCGGCACAGGGCAAGGTTCGAGAGTAGAGGGCGTCTTCCTCTTCCCCTTCTACCGCGTTCAAACATCGGGCGGATGTTGTTGCCTCCGGTTGAGGTCCTTAGCAGTTCGCAATCCGGATTACGGGTCATTTGCAAGGCAGAGCTCCTGCGGGGCTGTCGGCGGCCGGCGGTCATACCCATCACAGTTTGGAATCCTCCTGCGCAAAGCGTTAAGCCACCTTCTCGAGGTAGAAGAGTTGAAGGAAGGGTTCCGGCGGCGAGATGGAGACTCCCTTGCTCCTCAGCCAGCAGAGCTTGCGGTGGCCCGTCTGGTCCATCCTTGAAGATTATGATCTCAGAGGAGTCGGAGCTCATTTGCTGGTGAGAAGCTTGACCTCATCCTCGAGGGGTTGCCTACATAAGTTCCCATGTCTTGTCGTATCGATTTCGACTGAGTTAGGTGTTGATCCTTGTGTTAGATGTTGATCTTGCTTGTTGGTGTGGCAGTGTTTACTCATTTGAAGAGTTTGACCAAAAAAGCCAATCTAAACGAAGATCGTGCAAAACATTCGGGTTTACAAAGGCGAGGTGGCTTCCGCACATCGAGCGGGTGAGAGCTGCGGGATCGGGTGCGGCGATATGTGAAGGAGGTAGTGAAGCCTAAATCCCGATTTGAAGCATACCACATCGGCAGATGCTCGGGCCGAGAGGTAGAGAAGATGGGGCGGCTTGAGAGGCGGCGAAGGCGGAAAGCAGGAGGTTCGGGGATGAGGCTGTGAGTACACCTGAAATGACTTCTTGAGGCCCGGGGCGAGTGCACTTGATATGAGCCGGATGGTTAGGGATGAGCTTCTCTTACATTCAGGCTGGTGCGAGTCTAAGGAAGAGCTATGCGATCAGATGGCTAGCACTTAATAGAGTGGCGCTCTTGGACGAAGGACTCGTCGTAAGAGCCTCATTTGCCAATTCGTAGGCCTTCGATCGAGGAAGTGTCGTGGGCTGCATGGGGATCTTCATCAACAAGTAACTCACGGTTGCTTTCCGGCGGGATAAGTTACTAAGAAAGATTAAGGGATGAGGCACATGCTCAATGGGCTACGGGTGAAAACGGCCTTCGGAGGAAAGGCATATTGCCTACCGAGGCACGGACCTCAAACCTTGACATCCACAGTGACAGGTGAAGTCCTCTCTGCTTGACTATTCTGAAACAGGACACCCCGGCCCGAGGCCCTCCTTCTTCTCCCTCTGCTCCTCCTTCTGATGCCTGATCTCCTGCGCACCTCTTTGCTTGCCTGATGTCGATTTTTATTTTATTTATTTTTTGCTGGGCCTAGGACCCAGGACGTATGTAGCCTTTTCCTTAATAAATGTTCTTTTTAACCACTTTTGTCTCTACTTATGCATTTTGTGATTACGCATGGCGAACTAATTTCTTGGCTGCATAACTGAGTTAGTAATTTGAGCTTTCAAGAATGGTACTTAGGGGCTCACGGCTGAGCCTTATAAATTTGAATAGCTGAGTTGATATGACTCTTAGGTTCATGCTTTGTCTGTAGTGTCGGCTCTCGTCAATGAGTCTTTGGGCTCGGCGAGGCCTTGTGGGTTGAATAACTGGTGATCTGACTCTTAAATTTGCATGGCTGTGCAGTAGTCTAGCCTTTCGTCAGCGAAATTTCTTGGAGCTCCGGCCCCGAGGCCTTATTAATTACGAATAACTGGTGATCGACTCTTAAGTGTTTGCATGGCTGTGCAGTCGTCGGGCTCGTCCAGTGGTTCTTTGGGCTGAACGCGAGGCCTTGTGGAATTTCAGATAAGCGCGAGTGATCTGACTGCCCAGGATGCGCATGGCGCTGTCTGAAGTGGTCGAACTCGTCAATGATTGTTGAGCTCCGGCCCCGAGGCCTTGTGATTTGAATAACTGAGGCGATCACTCTTAGGCTATATGGCTGTCTGCGAGTAGTCGGGCTCATCAAGCGAATATTTCTTGGAGCTCCGGTATTTGAGACCAATGGGATTTGAATGGCTTGGTGATCGACTCTTGGGCTGCGTAGCTGTGTAAAGTAGTCTGGCCCCAAATTAGTATTTCTTTGAGCTCCGTGAGCCTTGTGGGTTGAATAACTGGTGATGCGACTCTTATCTTGCATAGCCTATCTGAGTAGTCTGTTTCGTCAATGAAATTCTTCAGTTCGGGCATTGAGGCCTTATGGGTGAATCTTTGGCGATCGACTCTTAAGTTTTGCGCATGGCTGTGTAAAGTGGTTGGCTCGTTATCTTGGTTGCTAGGCTCCGGTATTTGAGCCTTAATGGGGCACGAATAACTGGCGATCGACTCTTAGGTTGCATGAACTGTCTGATGGTCGAGGCTCGTCAAAGCGAAATTTCTTGGAGCTCGGCGTTGAGGCACTATGGGTTGAATAGCCCTAAAGTGATCGACTCTTAAGGCGCATGGCTGTGCGGAGTAGTCGAGCTAGTCAAAGCGTTTTGCTTGGCTCGGCGAGCCTTGTGGGAATTTGAATGATCGGTGATCGACTCTTAGGCTATATGGCTGTGCGAGTGTCGAGCTCGTGAGCGAAATTTCTTGGAGCTCAGTAGGGCAGCAATGGGTGAATAACTGGTGATCGACTCTTAGGTACGCATGGCACGTGGCAAATGTAGTCCTATTAATTATTGATTCTTTGGGCTCAGTATTGAGCCTTATTAAGTTTGAATAACTGGTGATCGACTCTTATCTTTGCGTAGCCTATGTAAGTAGTCTAGCTTCGTCAATGAGCTGTGGGCTCGGGCATTGAACTATATAAATTTGAATAACTGATCGACTCTTAAATTTGTATGGCTGTCTGATAGTTTATTTCGTTATCTTGTTTTGCTAGACTCGGCCCGAGGCCTTAATGGAATTTGAATAACTGGTGATCGACTCTTAGGTTACATGGCTTTGTCACGGAGTGGTCGAACTCGTCAGCCCGAAATTTCTTTGGGCTCGGCGTTGAGCGCATGGGGTGAATAACTAGGCGATCGACTCTTAAGGTTGCATGGCTGTCTCGGAGTGGTCGGCTAGTGGCGAAGTACAGCGGCTCGAGGCCCGAGCCTTGTGGTGAATGGCAGTGATCGACTCTTAAGGTACATGGCATGCGAGTAGTCTAGCTCGTCAAATTGAAACTCTTGGGCTCAAGGCGCTAAGGCCTTGTGAAATTAAATAACTGGTGATCGATCTTAATTTGCATGGCTGTGCGAGTAGTCTGGCTCGTCATCTTGAGAACAGCTGCGTCTGACCATTTGACTTCCAATTTTTTTTTTGGAAAGATGCGAGTGTCTTTAATGCTGGTTCATGGAGAATTGGAAATGATTGTGCAAATTTCCGAGTGCTTTGGCCTTCTTATAAATGACGCTTCATTGCTATGGAGTTTATACTTTGGATGATACGCCCCTTCGGTGCGTGGCCCGAGATCTCTGAAATGACGTCGAGGCTTGATGATCTTCAGGGATCCGCATGAGGATTAGTTTGGTTGCTTTGTTGGACCTGCGTGGGAGTTGTGTTTTCCCCCAGCCTCCGCTATAGGAGTTATGTTCCGCAACCGTCTTTGGGAATGCGTGAAGGCGGTACATTTCTTGTGCCGCTTTCTCTGACCTCTATTCTTTCTCTTCCTCTTCTTTCTTCTCTTTCTTCTCTTTCATTCTCTCTTCCTTCACCTTGCTTTTCTTCCACATCTCATTCTCCCTTTTTCCTTTCCTTTCCTTTCGCACAAACTCTTTCCATCCATTTTTTCCTCTTCTCCTTTTTTCCACCTCTCTGTTCTTCTTCTCCTCTTTTCCACCTCTCTATTCTTCTTATCTTTATTTTCATCTCGTTTTCCTTTCCTCTTTCCTTCTTGAGGGTTTTTGAGGAACCGGCATCTTTGTGTACTTCCGATGTGTAATAGATGACCTCTGGTGTAATTGAATGTAATTTGATTGGAATAAGAGAGCTTTCCTTTTGATCATGAACTTTCACATTTTGTTGTATGTAATTTTTCTTATCATTCTATGTCTGAGCTGTTTGAGACGTCTAATAAAATAACCAGTTAACGCTCAAATCGTCATCTGAAAATTGATAATGCTTCATTTAAGATTACAAACCGAGGTCTACTAATAAAAAGCTTAGGTGTTCGCATTCAAGCATGATGTAGAATTTTTCCCTCACTCATGCGGGCTCGTAGTACCTGTCGTGCGACGAGGACTATGATATAGGGGCCTTCCAGGTTAGAACTAGTTTTCCATGCGCTTGATTCTTCCTTCTTTGGTGAGGGCTTCTTCAAGACTAGGTCGCTTGGCATGTAGCTCCTAGGTTTGACCTTTTGGATTTATATCTGCCATGCATCTTTCCTTTTGGTAATCTTCCGTGCGCCTTAGAACCTGCTCATGCTTTTCATCTAAGAGGTCCAAATTTAGGCGGAGAGCCTCGTCATTATGTTCCACTGTTGCCAACTCGATCCTTGGGGACTTTAACCCGACCTCGACAGGGGCTACTGCTTCAGTACCAAAGGCTAGGGCGAATGGGGTTTCCTGGGTTGCTGACTTGCGAGTAGTCCTGTAAGCCCATAACACCTCGGGGAGGTATTCTACCCATTTGCCTTTAAGATATTCCAATTTGGTCTTCAATGCGGCCTTAAGGGTTCTGATGGTGACTTTTGCCTGACCATTAGACTGCGAATGTGCTGGGGACGAGTAATAATTCTTAATTCGAGCTCGGCACAAAATCGAGCAGGCGTTCTCAAATTGCTTTCCATTGTCTGATACCAGGGCTCTTGGGATTCCAAACCTACATATTATGGCTCGCCACACAAAATTGTGTATCTTTTGTTCTGTGATTGTGGCCAAAGGTTCGGCCTCATCCCACTTGGTGAAGTAATCGCTGCCCGAGCGATGATGAATGCGTGGCCCTTCGATGGGCGGAGGTCCCGGGAATGTCAAACTGCTTGTTGGAAAGGCTAGGGGCTTGTGGCGATGTCAAGGGCTGGATGGGAGGCGAGAGATCTTGGCATGCTCTGGCGAGATCTTGCGTCGACTAGGTCGGTCGCGTCGGTAGTATTGTGGGCGATGGTATCCACGCGCTAAGACCTTCCCTACTAATGCTCGAGCTCCGATATGATTTCCGCATACCCCTTCATGTACTTCCCTTAGCACATAGTCATTGTCTTTTCTCGCGATGCACTTAAGGATGGGTTTGAAGAAACCTTGCTTGTAAAGGCTTCCCTTATGATTAGTGAATGCGTAGGCCATCACACAATTTTAGATGCCTCTTTTGGGTCGTTGGGTAGGCGTCAGATGCATTTATGTAATCCCAAATGGGGTCCATCCAACTTCGACTCGGACCCGGTGGGGCAACTTCACGCCACGGAGATCTATAGAGGCTCTGCGAGGTATTCGACGGTGTTCGACTGCGGGGTCTTCTGTGGTTGTCATTTAGTTTGCTTGAGGCATCGGCTCGGGAATTCTCTATTCTGGGGATATGTTTGACTTGGACCAGCACGAACTTTTTCATTAAATCCCGTACCCTTTTGAGGTATAGGATCATTCTTTCACTTTTGGCCTCGTAGGTATCTTCTATTTGCCTTACTACTAGCTGGGAGTCGCTGTAGACCTTAAGCTAGTCAATTTCTAGTGAATGGGCGAGGTTGAGGCCTGCTATGACGGCCTCATATTCGGCCTTGTTGTTGGAGGCTTGGAATTTGAATGCGGCGCCTTACTCAATATCTATTCATACCGGGGAGTCGGAGTTGGAAGTAGGATCCACTTCCTTGTGCGTTTGTGGCCCCATCTACAGATTTCGGATAAGGAGGTCGGTCGGCTTTTGGCGTTCTCAGCGAAGCTCGAGATAGATTCTGTGAAATCTGCTAAGACACGCCCCTTTTATTCTGGGTTTTCGGTTTATATCTGATGTCAGCTTCAGCTTAATCAGCCCACTTCATCGGCCTTCCCGAGATCTCGGCTTATGTAACACTTGCTTCATAAATGTGTTGGAACCCATGGTATGAGCTTGAAAGTAGGCGGGCTTCAGAGTGCGGTTACTAAGGCCAGAATTAGTTTTTCCATCCTTGGATACCTTTCCTCCTCTCCTCTCAAAGCTGGTACGCAATAGTAAAGCTAGGTGTTGTACTTGGTCGCTGTCACTGACGAGGGTATTTAGTCGAGAAATTTAAAAGCATTTAAGTATAGAGTGAGGAGCTCCCCTTCAGTGGGGCTTACCAGAATGGGGGGGAGCTCAAATATGTTTTCAATGCTGAGAATGCTTCTTCGCACTTCGTATCCCATTGAAAGGCCTTCTTTAAAACTTGGAAGAAAGGTTGACATTTATCACTAGCCTGGATATGAATCGAGCTTAAGGCAATCCTTCTGTCGGGCCTTAGACCTCCTTTATGCCTAAGGGCGATGGTATGTCGAGCACAACCTTTATTTTTGTCTGGATTTGCCTCAATTCCTTGGTTGTTGACTGAAACCTAAAATTTTTAAATTTGATACTCGAAGGCGCGCGGATTGGATTCGACTTCATGTTGTACTCTCTCGAGATCACGGAACACCTCGGACGGATGTAGGCTATGTGGAGCTTAGCGGTAGAGTTTTACGACATGTCATCTATGTACACCTCCATGGTTGTTTCCTATACATACGGAACATCACGTTCCACTAGCCTTTGATAGGTAGCTCCACATGTTCTTGAGCTTTAAATGGCATCCTGCGATAACAATAGGTTCCACAACGTTGTGACTTGACGAGGTCTTTCTTCCAGTGCGTGCGGGTCCATGCTAATCTGGTTGTAGCTGGAGAAGGCATCCATAAAACTGAGAAGTTCATGGCTGGCAGTGGCATCCACGATGAGGTCGATTCGCGGCAAAGGGAAACTATCTTTTGGGCATGCTCTGTTGACGTCAGTGAAGTCGATGCAGAGTCGCCACTTGCCGTTCGCTTTTTTGACAAGTACGACGTTGGCTAACCATTCAGGATATTCCACCTCTACGATTGCTCCACGGTTGGAGGAGTTTGCTAACCTCTGATTAGTGCCCGAAAGTGCTATTTTGGGCCATATTATTATAGGTTTGGAGTGCTTTTTGTGTCTTAATCACATTCTAATTAACCCGATTTGCACATTAAGGTCCCTACTATTCCTACGATCGCATTTTGTGGCAAATTTTGCGGTTTTTCACGAGCTAATTATGCCAAAATTGTTAGTCGATCAAGCGAAGAATTCGAGTCAAACTCGACGTGCGGATCAAAGACCCGGAGGAAGAATAGCATAAAACATAAGAAATTAGACATTATAGGAAGGCTTTCTGCGAAACCTTTGTTCTATCCCGCGCCCTTTGTTCCTTCCTGGCACGCCTTTGTTCCTCCTGCCCGTTCTTGCTTTTACGTATGCCATTTGTTTGCATTCATTTTGGTTTTTTTTTCCATTTTTTTACCCTGTGTAGCCTTAGATTTTGGTTTTGTAACTTCCATACCGCCCGAGATCTATATAAGCCTCGGTATGTAAGCTTTATCAATCGACTCACTTCTTTGGAAGTCATTGTCTGATGGCGGAGGCGATTCCCGTAACCCAGCTTTCCATTTTCATTTCTTTCCTCTTTCTCGGTGTAAACACTCCTCTGGTGACAACTGGAGGATGGTTGCAGACCCTCTTCCTCCTTGAAGAGGAGGGCTGTTAACTAAATTGTGGAGGTAACACTCCACACGGTTCCCCTGTTTTAACGCCGCGCGCATTTATGGTTGTTTACGTTCCTGCTTCTCACTTAGGTTAAAATCTCTTAAGCATGCTCTCTTTAATGTGTACTTGGCAAGCTTTTTGGGTTCAATGGATACTTTCACTAGATCCATTGAGGCTCAGTTAGTTGTCTCCTGCTAGTTATCGTGGGTGGGTTTTGAGATGTGTTTTTCAACTGCTTAGGGAACTTTTAATCGTAATTTTATACCATAATCAAAATTACGATTTGTTCTTTATTCCGTAAATTGGAATTTCTGGGTCTTACAAATGACTTATATGTCATCCTCCCCAACGTGAGGAAAAAATACCCGGGGACATGTTGGTTGCCTTAAAACCCTAAACCAGTGGCCCGACACTTCAAGGGATTCTATTTTACATTTTAACTTGTTTTTATTTTTAGTTTTAAACCCCAAAACCTCATTGTTTTTACCAAACTTGAAAATCCAAATTTAATTCACCAATTTTGAACTCCACTGCAACTCATTTGTACAAAGAAAACACATCCCCTGTAGTTCACCCTAGAGCCGCGCTATACTGCAAGAATTTGACTATACAAAAGAGAAGGAATTTATTATAAATATTGTTGATTCCAAGACCTCTCACGTGGCACGAATCAAATGGCGCCTCTGCCAGATGGTGCCAAGGCATTTGACGAGCTGTGGAACACTCTGTGATATTCATCAAGTATCGGGTGAATTTCTTTATATTACAAATGCTTTTTTTGTTTATTTCATTTCACTCCAAAGAAAAAATTGTCGTTGTAATTGTTTTCTTGTGTAGTCTCTTGTGTTGCCCTCGTTTTGCCGAGAGGGAATCCATTTTCCACTGAGCTTGAATTGTAATCAAATGGAACACTTGGAGGGAGAGGAGTACAGTCAATACCCTGTGGAGGAGAGAAACCCTAGAGCATACATGTCCATGAGGGACTATAGAAATCTTCCATGGGTGAGTGCACCCTCCTACAGCGGTGCCCATGCGGCACCTCCGATCCACAAGATGCCTGCCTCGTACCTCAACCACCACAGCCAATCTCCCTAGTTGAGCAAGCAATTCTAGACCTTACCAAGCTAGCAGGTGACTTTGTGGAAGAGCAGAAGGCATTCAATGCCAAAATAAGCCAAAGAATTCATACTATGGAGAACTCCCTGGACTAGAAATTAGATGGGCTTCAAAGTGGAATTGATTATAAAATCGACAAATTTGCGTACATCACTTCAAGGCTCGCCTAACAATGGTTCATCAAGAGCATGAGAATCGAGGAAGAGGTATTTCAGAACTGCCCAAATGCAACCCTGAACTGATGCAGAAACTATTAGAGGCTCTCGAGGAACTACCAAAGAAGGGAAGTTAAGGGGAGGCAGAGGAAAGGGAGGGGAAGTTAACAAACGCTTTACTCCTTCACTCAACCCCATAAATTTGGATCCAAGTGCCAACGCCCCCAACCCAAAACAACCCACTCCGCTACCAACATCCCGCCACACCTTACACCATATGCAACACCTAAAGCACTCCACTACAAGGCCACCCATCACCGTCGCCCGCAAAACCTTAAGAAGCTGCCAGTGGCCACAAATTCAAACTTTTGCCACTACATCAAAAAACATCATACCACCACATCAAGATGGCATAAAGGGATGGCCTGGGTGCGGTGTTCGACATGGAGTACTGAACGCATTTTTGAGCTCCACCAGCCCCTTTGCTACCTCAAAAGGGTTGAAAAACCTGGTTTGGGAGGCCTGGCCTCCCACCTTTGTTTTCATTTCACTTGCCTTATCTTAGTTTATTTTATTTTATTTTTGATTTCTTTAATTTTTTCTTAGATTTTCTCTAATTTTTAGTTAATATTTGTTTTAGCTTAATTTTCAACTTATACATTTTTCTTAATTTTTGTGTAGTTTTTTTTATGTGTTTTACTTAATTTTTGGAGCAAGAGACATAAACATATAGAGGTTTTGCAACTCATAAATTACAGTTGCGAACAAGAAGTTGCATTTTCGATCTCGAATTTCGCAGCATCGCTCCGCTTGTACCGTGCGCTATTTCGCCTTTAGTGATATATATATATATATATTAAAAAAAATTGTCTCTCATATATATATATAAAAAATTGTTTTTTTTTATACATATTTTTTCAAATAAATAAATAAAAAATTTCGTAGTGTGCGAAATTTTGCAGGTTGCGAATTTTCGCAACCTGCCACTGTTTTGCACCTCACATTTGTTTTCGTCATAACTTTTTCATCCGGACTCCGTTTTAGGTGTTTTTGGTACCGTTGGAAATATTAGAGAGTGTAGAATCCAAATATGACCATAAATAACACATTTGAAATTATTATGAAGGTGTAATTTTCAAAATTCTCCAACTGGTCACTTTTTTTCCTCTCTTTTCTTCTCCTAACTTGTTTATTTGAAGCCCAAACGGAGTGAATAAGGTGTCGATGGAAGGCTTGTAAAGTCTCCTATCCAAAAATGAGCACATCTCATCAAGGAGGTAGCACTTCCTTTCTAATCCTTTCCAATCCAAGGCCCCATTAAGGCATAATGAGACATTTGGTCAGGGGTGGAAAGCACGAAGGAAGTGGCATTTATGTTTTGTTTTTATTTTGAGCAGCCCATTTTGTAGATGTTCAAGTATTTGTTGGTTGTTCTTTGCGGGGAAGTCGTTAGACGTTACAAACTTACTTTGCTCAAAAATTGCACCATATTTTTTGGTGTACCGCTTAACCCGTGGTTTGAAAAATTCTGTCTTTGTCCAATCTTATTGATGTTAGATTTGGTCTCTATGCCGCAGCTGAGTGGATGACGCTTGAACTCTTTGTTGCTTTCGACCACTTTTATTCCACCTTAGCTAACCACACACACACGCACACTGGCTAACAATAGTCAAGAACCCGCCTAGCCTCCTGAGCCTTGCAATAACCTACCCTAGTTCCGTTGACCACCTTTAATAGGCTAAGGACCCCCATGAATAGAAGGCCAATGTGTCTTCCAAAACAAAAGAAGAGAAAAAGAAAAAAGAAAAGAAAAAGAAAAAGAAGAAAATTCATGATGTTTCACTAAACCCGAGCACGGTCCCGAGGGCAGGTGGCGAAATTTAAAGCCCTGCAGGCCCTAAGCCACCGTCGGGAGCCACCGACTTAGTGCTCTCAAGTACATGGGTGGATGGGTGGAGCTTAGCAGGTTGTAGGTGCTGGAGTTTTGAAATCATTCGAGTCCGGTGAAACCCAAGAGTCTGTGGGCAAAGATCCTTATGACTTGGTGCCCTAAGCCTTAATTGGTTGGGAGTCATCAGTAGATCCCCATTACATGGACTTTGTGTGAGTTCAATTCTCTAAGATTGCACCCTACAACATAAAAAAGAATTGTGGGAATAAGAGGCGGTCTTGATCTATTTAGGTCATTTAGCATGCTAGGTTGGCTATAAAGAGCTAGGTTTGGGGAGAGTAGCCTGATAGTTTACTGAGAACTAATCAAACAAACACGAGTTTGGTGAAGCCCGTTGATTCATCAAGAAGGAGGCTCTTTTGATACTCAATTTTGTATGACATTTATTCTCTCGAGATGGTTATTGGGCTAGGTTTTGATGATTCTTACTTAGGGTTAGGCATTACTTCTTCACAACCTTTTTGAACTGCAACCCAGAACATAATTTTGTTATCTGCTATATGCTCTCTCTTTCTTTCTTTCTTTCATCAAGGACTAGTAATGTGTAGGTTGGGTGTGATTAGTGCCCAAAAAGTGCTATTTTGAGCCCTATTTATTATAGGTTTTGAGTGCTTTTTGTGTACTAATCATTCTAATTAACCCGATTTGCACATTAAGGTCCCTACTATCTTCTATGGACGTAGGCAAATTTTGCGCTTGCTAATAATTATGCCAAAATTGTTGAGTCAGATCCAGCACGAAGAATTCGAGTCAAACTCAGCATTGCATATCAAAGACTGGGTGAAAGAATAGCATAAAACATAAGAAATTGAGCACATGTGAAGGCTTCCGCGAGCACCTGCTCGCCTCCTGCCCACCGCACTGCCCTTCCCCGCCGCCCCGCTCCTCTCCCGCCGCCTGCCTCGCTTACGCTATGCCCTGTTTGCATTTGTTTTTGGTTTTTTTCCATTTTACCCCTGTAATAGCCTTCCAATTTTGGTTTTTTTGTAACTTCCCTTACACTGAGCATCTATATAAGCCTCAGTATGTAAAAAATTTGTATCAATCAACTCACTTCACTGGAAGTCGGCACATATGAGCGGGAGGCCTCAAGAATCTCCTTCTCCATTTTCTTCATTTCTTCCTCTTTCTCGGGCTGCCAAACACCTCTGAGGATGACAAGAAGCATGGTTAGTTAGGACCCTTCCTCCTCTGGAAGAGGTGAGGGTCATGACTGCAGGTGTGGAGGTAACTCACTTGCCCCTATTTTTAACGCGCACACATTTATGGTTGTTTACGCTCTCGCTTCACTTAGGTTAAAATCTCTACATGCTCTCTTTAATGTGTATTTGGCATGTTTTTTGGGTTCAATGGATACTTTCACTAGATCCATTGAGGCCCGCTAGTTGTCTCCCGCTGCTATCGTGTGGAGTAGGTTTTTGAGATGTGTTTTCACCGTTAGTGGACATTTATACCCATTTAAATGCTATGTTTCAAAAGGAAAATTATAGGGTTTAGTTTAGTTAAATAAGCATCCGTTCGAAATGACTATATGTCATCTTCCCCAACGAGGAAAAAATAATTCGGGGACATGTTGGCTGCCTGAAACTCCTAAACCAGTGGCCCGACACTTCAAGGGGTTATATTTTACATTTTAACTTGTTTTTATTTTCGCTTAAACCCCAAACCACCGTTTACCTTCAAACCTGAAAATCCAAATTTAATTCACCAATTTTAAACTCCATTGCAACTCATTTGTACAAAGAAAAACCCATCCTGTCTGACCAGAGCCACTATATCATAAGAAATGACTACCATAATGAAGGCTGAATTTAGATATAAATATTGTTGATTCCTAAGACTCACTGCGGGCACGAATCACCTCCTCGTTGATCGTTTTGCCTTTCGTGCGGCCTCTTCTTGTTTGACTGTTTAGGATGGGCCGACGCTCACCCTATGTGTGATTAATGGGTCAATCCTCCCATGTCTCCGTCTAGCGGTAAGACATTAATCTTATTTTGTCTCAAAATGGGTGAGAGGGCTTTTGAGGTCCTTTACTAGCTTGGAGCCGATGCAAGCGAGGTGTTCGTGGTCGCCATCCAATCCATGTGTTCTAGCTCTTCTCCGAGGCTCTGTGTCAGAGAGCACCTCGTCACATGTCGGCTCGCCAAGTATATGCTATCGACCGCTTTTGCTTCAATGTGGATGCCGAGTAGCATTCCCCGGCCACTCGTTGGTTCCTCTCGAACATTCCTACCCGCCACTAAGAGAAAAATTGATCATCATGTGGTAAGCGGAATGGCTTTATTGCATTGAGTGGTCCGCCTAACAACATATTATTATAAGCGATGGAGTGTCTACAACGAGGAATCTCGGCCACATCGCGTTCGCATGTGGGATCGCTGCGAGCACTAGTCAGACAACTTCTTTCTCCGGAGAATCCTCACAAAATGGGTGCCGACGGTTCCACCCTCTCCCTTTCGATGCTCATCTTAACGGGCTATCGAGGCGAAGATGATGTTAGTCGAACTCCGTTGTCAATTAGGACCATGGACCGCTTTTGTTGGCCACAATCGCCGAATTACCAAGGGGGTCGCATGGGTATGGTGATCCCTCCGCATATGAGTTAGAGAATTATGACGCAGGTCGGTACGAGCGCTTGGACACCGCTTTGTACTTCCACTCACCGTTGACCCGATGTTGCGCAGATACTGGCCGAGCCGATTCCTTCCTCCGCAAATCCTCCCGAGATCACGCGTGGATTTCCCTGCAGGTCGCTTCAGGCCGAAGCCATTCGTCGAGGTGGCGCGGTAGGCCGAAGCCTGAGTCTGCCTGAGCCTAATTTAAGGTCGATTTTAGGGGCTGCGAAGCGGCCGAGATACCAACGCCTTATTAAGTACTCTATTTCCTTCGAAACAGATGCAATCATTCGTGCGGTGCCCGTAGTCCCTACGGAACCTTTCGCAATACCGTGCTGTCTCTGTGGCGGGGGTCCGACTTCATTTGAGCTGGCCACCCGTGAATTGTTCGCTTTCAAGACTTCGCTACAGACCCGAGATACTGAGGTTGTTAAGGGGGTGAACGGCCGAGGTGAATAACGTTGTCGTCTCTTGAGTTGAGGTGGGCCCAAACGATCTCTGAGGTTTCCGCGCCTTTTCAAGGACCGTTCTCCATCTTTCTTTGGAGACCTATCCCGGTCTCTTTCTCTTTTGGAGCTCCGTTCTCGTCGCTTGTCCGTCCTGCTTTTTTCTTTATGGGTGGAGGAGCTCCCTTTCTTGGATATGAGAGCCGCTTCGATGTATCCACATGAGCACTCACCTATGCTTGCTTCGGGAGATTTTAGAAATGGAAAACATCAAGTCTTTCGACTACACCCCTAATCCAAAGAATGAATGCGTGATCGCTAACTTTTCACAGTATATCTACCTTCAGACTCTGAACTTTGAACATAGACCTCGGTGGTCTCCTACGAGCCTCATCATGATGGTCAATAGATGGTAACTTGCTTTCTACGCCCCGGCTCCAATGAAGTGAGAGACTTAACGCAATGGATAGCTCTTCAATGAGGAGAGATGATGAAGGCGAAGTCTGCTAAAACCAGCTGGCGTTGGGCCTTTACGTGATAGCGAAGCTCACAGATCGCACAGGTCTTGATGTTCCATGCGTACTCCATTTGGTTTTTGTAAGTGTCGAGATGATCTATTTGGATCTTCGACACCATCGAATGCTTCCACTGGTGGCATCCCGAATTTTGGCCGGAAGAGGGAAGTGAAGCACTCCGGTCTGAAGGGTGACTCACCAGCCCAAGGTGTCCATAGGTGTCAGAGCGCGTCCTTACCACCTCCCTTCACACCTGATGAGAGCTTCATTGGAGGCTCTCAACCTCCGTCCCAAGGATTGCTCTCCCGGCCTCCCTTGATGAGGGTGACGTAGTTCTTCGGCTCCCAACATCTGCTTCGCCGCCTCCTCCCTCCAGGGCCAATTGCGGTCCATGCACCCCCGGGTTCTATTGGACTTGCTTTGTTTCAAAGACCTCGAGGAATGCTCCGAGATTGTGTCGCCTCTTCATGAAGAGGAAAGTTGTGACCTTCCTGAGCTTGTTGTGCCTCCCGTGGGCGTTGCATCTGCCTGGTGAGTTGCTCTAACTCCCTCCATCAAAGGGCTGGTGAGGCGGAGCGCCTCCACCCTTGTTCGTGGTTAGTTGCATCGTCTAACGCGCCAGAGGTTTGTCATCTCGCACGCTCGCGCTCGTGATCCCGGTGGATTGGCACGCCTCGCTTGTGTTCGGGTAGATACCAAAAGTAACCGAGAGATCGCCTTTATTTGTAAAGGAATCGGGTTGCTCCTGCATACCGCGCCAACCGGGATGATGCTTTTTTTTTCAAACTCGACTACAGCCGGGAGGTGTCAGTCAGCTGGGCCGAACTAAGCCGCTGTGGACCGGTTTAAAGGCTCCGATTGTCTGCCGAGATAGGACTCCGCCGCGGGCTGGTCTCGCAGCTCGATGTGGCACCGCTGTCCGTCGGGCTCTAGTGGCACCGCTGGTTTGCCAACTCTGGATGCGGCACTCCTTTGCAAAGACAAGAAAGAAGAAGGGTCGCTGGGCCACAGTGGCCACCCGACGCCAAGCCCGCCTCACCGAGAAAAAGGTAGACCGCTTAAGGGCATTGCTTGTATACTTTCACCATGGGTGGCCCGGGTATTTAGTATATGTTTTCCGCTTGATGGTGATTAGATTCTTTCATTGGACGTGATATTGCTTTTATCTGTGACGGACAGATTAGGAATAGGCTGTTATTAACGAATTATCTTTCTTCTTCATTGCAGGGATCCTGATTTGGCAGATGAGTCATGGCAATGTGAATTATCTTATTTCTCTTACTGGGTGAGATTTAATGATTTATATGATAATATGTTATCGATAGGATATCTATTTCCTTATCGTGATAGAGATTTGGGCTTGATTCGCGAATGTGGGCTTTCTTGATTACCCATAACTGCCTTGTGGCCGAGCGGACCTGGGCCTTCATTCCGTGGGGTCAAGGCCAAAGGCCCGAGTGTTTCAATGGGCGCTTTGCTTGTGAGGGCCCATGAGCCCATTTTTCAAACCCTATCACCTATGATTCTCATCCAAATATATTTATCAGAAGCCAGTTGATCGAGCAATTCTTCTTAGATCCGTCATTCTTCCTAGTACCGCCTTTATCCCCAATGCCTCCTAGTCTTTGTGTCCATCATCTGCTCAATACTTTGTTTTTGGGTTTATAATAATTTATTTGAAATCTTGATTCTTCACTGCTGTTTATTGTGATGATGTGATAAGCTTTCATGCATATTCCACTATCTTCATTATATTTTGGAATGATGGTAAAGAATTTTATGTAAAAGCTCTGGTGTCCATTCATGTTACATAATTGAATTCTGAGGGTGTCATTAAGAATTTCATCACAATTAGGGCTTAAATAGCTCTGGTTAACAAAACCAAAATCCATGGCATCTTGAATAAATAAATGATCGATTTTTTTGTGATTATGATTCTTGGGTAGATAGACTCGGTAGAGGTCTGGTAATACCCATTACCATTAGGGTTGTTGTAGATAAATTCGGAGAAAGTCAAATACTTTCTTTCCATATCGGACAATGTTATTGCAGAGATTATAGGCATATTTTCCTTTTTTCTTTTGAAAGAAAAGGGTAATATCCGAATTTTCTCCTTGAGGAGTCCATCAGGAATTGTTATCTCCACTTAGGAGGTGTTTAATTTCAAGACTATTATCTTTTGCGCTTTTTATCCTTTCAACGATAGCATTTCGGATACGAGATATTTTTGTCTTTAGACAAAGATATATCTCATGTCCCACAGCACGCATTGGTTGCTATTTCGCTTTTCCGAATGGGACGACATATTCAAGTCTACCTTATTGATGTTTTTAGTCTCTAAAGAGACTGAGGGAACATCTTTTGGCCACACTATTATTTCTCCCATTTTTTCAAAACATTTTTCAAGGAGATTTTGGGACATATATGACTTGGTTCTTATGTTATTAATATCTTTTTGTAAGTTTATTATTTTTTCTTCAATTGATATAAGAGCATTACTCCTTTTCCTTTGTTATTCTTTATAAATCCTGCAACTTGAGTATTACCAGTTTCTATTATAAAAGGTTTAGGTAATAAGAATACCTCAAATTTATTAATTCCTTTTATTATTGTAAGTAACTCTTTTTCATTAATATCATAATTAATCTGATTATCATTAAAAGTTTCACTTGTATAACGACATATTTCTCATAAATCTATTTTTAAAATAGCTACCAAATACTTTTCTGAAGCATATGTTTGTAGTATTAAATTGTCATTTTTATTTGGCAATCTTAATATGTCTTTTAATCTTTTAACTATTGTGGTATGTTTTTCACTCCATCCTATTTGGTTTTTCTTTGTTAATAGTTTTTGTAATTCATGTTTTTCTTTTACTAAGTCTTTTATAAAATTAGAGGAATAATTTTAAACATCCTAAAATTTATGTATCATTTCTTTAGTTCTCAATTCATTAGGGAAAAATTTTATTTTTTCGGCTATATGTTATTGATTACTACTCAAAAGTGCTATTTTGCACCCTTATTAATACAGGTTTTGAGCACTTGTGTACTAATCAACCCACTAACCCAATTGGCATGTTAAGGATCTAGCAAGGCTCAATTGCATTCAGAAAATTTTCAGAGTTTTTGTGCTATTTCAGGTCAAAGTTATCAGTCACCAATCATGAAGAAGCCAAGATGAACTTAGAGCTGCAATGCAGAAAGCAGAAGAAAGAAAAGGAGTAGTGCTGCGAAATTTTCTCAACCTGCAAAATTTCGCAGGTTGTGAACTTTTTCGCAGCTTGCAAATTAGCCATTTCTTGTGCACTGTTCAAGTTTCCAGCCACTGTTCATGTTTCCTGCTTTTGACTTTTGACTTCTTTGTCACTTTTTGGTTTTCTCCCTAATTTGCCTCCATTGTAATAGTATTTGTTTTGGTTTTTTTGGTATTTTGAAAAGGGGGTTTGGCTATAAAAGCCCCAGACCAGACACTGTATAGAGACCTTTTTGTTGATGAATAAAATTTATGGGCGGGAACCTTTCAGCAGTTCCCGCTCTTTTCCAGTTTCTTTCATTTTCTCTCCCTTTCTTCCACTTTCTCGGCTGCAAAACACCCCTTAAGGATGACAACTTAAGGGATGGTTGGCTAAACCTCTTTTATCCTTAAAGATGAGGGCTACTGGGCTACAGTTTTTGAGGTAAAATGATGGTTCTTTGTTTTTAACGCAAGCATTTATTTCCATTAATGTTTCTATCTCTCATTCGGTTTAAATCCCTTAGATCTACCTTGATTGGCTAGTATTTGACAATCTTTTAGGGTTCAGTGGATGCTTATTGCTAGATCCACTGAGATTCAATTAGTTGCGACTATTTATTAACATTTATGAGAGGGTAGATCATTAAGAGATATGTTTCACCGTCTGGGAGCATTAATGTCCAATAAATGTTATATTTCAAAAGAAAATTGGCGAAATTCAATTTTTATAGCCAAATGAAGATCCCGCTCGACAAATGATCATCGGCTGTCATCCTCCCCAAAGCGAGAAAAGGGACCAGAACCTCTCATTTATTAGACCTTAACCCATGAGTCTGATGCTTCAAGGAGTTGGTTTTTCATTTATTTCAGCTTTATTTTCACCCGTAAACCATTCACCTAGCTGTTTTCACAACACCCCCTAATCCAAAGTGAAAATTCACCTTGGAGCCAAATCGCAACCATATACGAAGAAAACCCCATCCCCTTCGTGTTCGACCTTGTGAAACATTAGTAATACACAAGAGTTATAAGCACAAGTAGGAGGAATTTTAGGTTTATAAATTTTGTTGATTCCAAATACCACACGTGCTTCTGCGTTATTTAATCAATTATTGTAGTCTTATGCCTCTCTCGTAATCTATTATCATTCTAGAAATTTATTTCTTTGTGACACCCCAAACCCCGAGGCCTCGCATTGGACCAACCTTCAACCTACGTGAAATATATATGGGTATCGATTCTAATACCACACCATCGTGTCTCATTCACACCAATTCATTTATGAGTAAAAGTAGTCTCACTCGGGGCTCTTTTCAACCATGTTACCAAAATATTACTCAAGACTATGTCACAATAGCCCAAGAGTTTATTACAATACTCTTATACAAATTATATATTATAACTATTTTGTTCTAATATATTTTACAAATGAATATCAAGGCCAGGTCACCTTCTTCTTCTGGCCAATTACAACCTAGGATGAAAAAGCCACAATCGATGTCTCTGTCTGCACCTCGAACATTTTTCCATAAGCAGTGAGCCAGCAGAGATAACTCCTGCTGCAGGTAAAGTACTCCCTGCAATCTAAGTGCACAGGCATGGTCGACACTCACCACAATCATTACATATAAAATGTAATTTCTACCATGAAATCCTACATGCCATGAAATGAGATGTGATTCAATCATGTACCATGCCCCGAGTCCTCACCGACTCTCCAATACAATGCATATTGTGCCAATGTGTGTGATAAACCATCATTGATGTTCTCATCCAATGATCAATTTCCAAAACAAATTCTTTTGTTTTATAAACCAAAACCCATTGGATATTGTACCTCCACTATTTTTTTTATTAACAAAACACGTGTCTTTGAAGGGCAGGCTGATTTTCTGTCTCACCACAGTTTCAGACGCCTTCCTACACTTTCTCACGAGCTACCCTAGGACACATATGTATAACCAAAAATATTAGGGCTTTCACCTAAGAGGGTATCCATCCTTACTTGCTACTACCCGATATAAGTTTTCATGCTTTGCGAACAAGAACTCAATAACTTCGCTCAACTGCACACAACCCACTCACACCAAGGATGGTGTGTGTGATGACACTATTTCATATTCTCATATCACAGAACTCCACGAACTTTGTTCAACGTATCGAGCCCACTAATCAACCACCAAGGATGATGTATGATGGCACTATGCCCTTGCACCCATTCAATGCGATGTCCTCGTGCATATACAATGTATGCTCCATTACCTATTAGTACCATGTCACATATATGATGAATGTTATATGAACAATTTTATCAAACGTGAATATCACCAATGCATCCTGGGCAATTATATCAAACATGCATATAATTTCCCTACATTAACTCATTCATGTCAATGTATCACATAAGCATATGTCAACATCACATACAAATCATTACTTAGTCAAGTAATGAAGCACTTTATCCTCCAAGCTAAATTACAGCATAACATGTCCATAAAATATCCTACATGTCATGTAATGACCATGTCTACACATACAATTCATTACATGTCAATATATTAATACACATATCAACATTTCATCAAACAAGCATGTCATGCCATGCAATTAGAACACTTGGTGTTATGATCAAAATTGCTTAAATGATGTGAGTATCAATGCCAATCACTAGAATATGGATATATTCTAGACTCAAAGAGCTTTTCGTAGAGTCCAAGAACGCACGAATCGGAGTTCGGACAAGAAAGATATGGTCGTTCGAAGTTAGAGTACACTAGGAGCCACACTATTGCGCCAATCCACGCAATAGCGTGCCCGAGGGCTGCAGGAGCATTTTGGAAACTCCTGTAAATGAAAATTTTCAACCAAAATTTGCTCTGGAAGTAGCCCTTTAAACTGGCTACAAATATGTCCCATGCCATTAACATGACACAACACAGTTCCAAAATCAGTCCAAAACAATAACTCAAAAGCTAGAAATAAATTAAAGTAGGAAGAATCTCTACCTTCGAAGTCGTAGTCTCCCTCGTTTGAATTCCTGACTTACTCCTCGTCTAACGAGTTCCGACATTCGGAATGCCGACTTCATTTTCTCCCTCTTTCTCTCTCCCTTTCTTCTCCCTCCCTCTCTTTTTCTTTCTTCTCTTTCTTTCCTTTCTCTCCCTTTCCTTTTCCTCTTTCTTTTCTCTCTTTCTTGTCTTCTTGGCTACCCTTCACCCAAACTGATTTCCTCCCATTTATAATTACTACATTCCATGCGTTGACATCCTAAAGACATGCATGTTGGACACATGGCTCGCCATATGTCACCTGACACCGGATGCCTCGAAAAACATGAAATTTTGACTATCTCGGAATTCAACGAAATTCTCTTGGACAACTAAATTTCGAGAGACGAACCCAACGGTGAGGTCCGTTTTGTCATCCGAGATCTAGAAAACTTCAAGATTTTCAACCTGTACGTATCGACAAATCACTGTTTTGCCTTTGTTTTCCCAGGTTTTACATTTTTTTTTTTCTAATATCAACTTTTTTTTTTTTTTTTGAGAGAACTATACCATGTTCTTTGCAAAGTGTTATGAAAGTATTTAAATGTTTTTCATGATCTTTCTCATTACTAGAGCAGATTAGTATATCATCAATGTATACTATTATGAAATCGAATACTTTAGATACATTTTATCCATTTTCTTTGGAAACTTGTATATAATCCAAAAGGCATTACCATCCATTCATAATAACCTCTAGGTGTACTAAAACTGTATTGTAGTCGTTATCCATTTTTATTTAATAAAATTTCCGACATGCTTAAATTTACTGTAATAGTTTTTCCCTCTTGCCAAATTTATTAAAATTTCCTTATTTGGGATATAATATCCGTCAAATTTAGTATTCTTATTCACCTCCTTATAATTTATCACCATTCTTGCTTTTCCTTTTTTTTTTTTATCTCACTATGTTTTCTTAACACAAAAGTAGGGCTACTATGTGGCTTTTTACTTTCTTTTATTAGATTCATTTGCATTAATTCATTAATTTGGATTTTAAAATCTGTAATATCTTATTATGAATATATCATTGGTCTTACTCAAATTATTTTATCAGTCACTAAAATTTTCTTTAAATTTTTTCACAGGTGTCATGGACCGTTACTTTATAAATTATAAGTAATAGATGTATTTATTTTTTCTATCTTCCATTCCCTAGCATTTTGGTCATAATTTATTTTAAAGGGTTTTAATATTCTAGGTACTCTTATCCGGTGGTTACAAGGTGTTTAAACATTATAGTATAGATAGTTTGTTGATATATTGAGAATTGTTGTAAAAAATCATTTCCTAATATAATATCACATTTTATATTGTCATCTTGATAAACTTTTCCTATTTTCACTATTTTATTGTGGATCATTATTTCCACACTTTCTTTTTGTTTTGTAATCTTTTATTTATTTCTAGTTACCATTTTAGAGATTTTTGAGTCATTTAGCTTCACGAAAATTTAACTTCATCCAAAATTCAATATTAAAATTTTCAATGTATTCTAATCTTTAGTTTTCATTTAAAATACGCTTTCGTACTTGAATTTGGTTGAAATACGCCATTTTCAACCTCCTATTTGCTGAATTCAGAATTAAAACACAAAAACAGCTTTACTCAAGCTCGACTCATATAAATGTTGAAAATAACACTCATTTTCTCGTTTTCAAAATTTGCTCGGGCTTTATTCTCGTCTAAACGCTGCTTCCCTGTTAAAAGTTCAATAGAAAAACAGAAAATTTTCTACCTACTAAACAGGTGGCCTGGGGTGATTTTCAATTCTTTAATAATTTTTTAAAGATTGTTATATCTGATCCTATATCTATTAATCAGCATGTATATAACTTGGTTTTTCGGATATTTAATATTATAAAAACCATAGTAGGAAATGTAATTTCTTTTTAATTTTTTGTCTTATAAATAGGAAATACATATGTTTTCACTTTATATTTATATTCCTTATTTTGTAATCTTATATTTATCTAATCTATTTAAAAAACTATTTCCTAAGAGAATATTATAATGTCTATTTCCAGCAAAAATTTAGAGACAAATTAAAATTTCATCCCTAAAAACTACATTTTCTGATGAAATTATAAATATCGTCACTAATACCAATTTTCTAAAAAAATTTGTAATATCTGTCAGAAAATTTAGCACCATTTATTTGCGCAACCACTTTTGTGGCAGAAAATGAACTATTTAGACGAAAATATATATCATCATTAAATATTATTTTTAGGGATGAAAATGATTTTCCTTACTAAAAGTTCTAGCTTTTTTTTTTTTTCTATATTTGCCAATGAAGTTTATTGTCAGTGATAATATTATTTCTTGATGAATTGTATCATTTTGTCCCTAAATGTTATTAAATAATATTAATAAATTACTAGATAATTTATTTAATTATTAAGTAATATTTACTTACATATATAAATTATTTATTTTATTTTTATTAGTACAGTAATAAACAATTGAAGATATATAATACAACTTACAATGTAAATTATTTAAATTTAAATATTTCTTGTTATGAAACGTTATTCAAAATAAATAATACCATATTATTTATGTTCTATATGATAAAGGTTGTCTCTAAATGTCTAAAACACACAACTGACATTGAACTTATGCCAATTAGGATAAAATACAATTATAGCTTGAAAACTATCGATCCGATCTAAACGACCCTATTGAAATTACATTGGGAGTCAATGAAATAAACTACCGCACCCATTCAGCCATAATCTTAGCTCACCCTATGCGGTTAAACCAAAATGAGTCGTACATTAAAAATAATAAATAAGAATTTTAGAAATTTTATATTTTGTAAAATAAAGTTTTCTTGAAATACTTATAGTTTATTTTATATCTAAAATATTATATATCAAATAAATTATTTTAGTTATATTTATATATTTATAATTTATTTTAAATTAATTTTCATATTATTTTATTTTATTAAAAAAATTTTAATAACTATTATTTTTTTCTATAAACAACTATTTTATATTTTTCATATTAAAAACTAATATTTTTAATAATTAGAAAATATTATATAGTCATTAAATTTTTTTTTTTATTTTTAAAGTTAAATGGGCCAAGCGGGTCGGGCCACCCAAGCCCTAATAGGTCGTTATCCATAGGCCCTAATTCTATTTGGGCCACCATTTTCTCAAATCTTCGACGCTCAAAAATAGGTTAAAGGATCGAACCACCTACTGCCTATATTCCCATCTTTAGATACAATATTCTAATTGAATCTCATTCAATATTATATTTCTTTATTCAAGTGGAAGTCATTTTTTTTTCTTTTTTTTGATAGTAAGTGGAAGTTCTTTCTTATTAAAGTTATCTAGTGACATTTAATTGTTCACCTTAACATATTCAAAATTATCATTTGGTTTTCTTTTTTATTTGGAAGAATGATTTGGTTTCTTAGCAATCATTAAATATGATATTTATCATACAAATTGCCTCTTCTAAAGGCATTTTCAAGATTTTTATTAGGAAATTTAGAACTCTTTTATTTTAATTTTAATTCAATTTTGAAACTAATATGCTAATTCAAGTTTAAGCAATAGAAGGAAAATTAAAGATAAAATGGAAGAAGAAGAAAAACGTCACTTTATTAAATGGGTTATATTAATAATATGACAAGTATATTATTGGAAATTTGTATTTATTTTTTTCCTAATTTATATAACCTTTATTTTATTTTATTGTGATATCTTTATTTAATATGCATTTTATTATTACAAATATGATTTTTTTCCTTTTTAGAGTAAAATAAAATGTTTCTAAAAAGTTAAGAAAATTCAAGAATTTTATTATTAATTATTATTATAAATATTTTTAAAACTATAACTGTGGTGGGATTTATTTTATGCTTCAAAATTTTATAATATTAAATGTTTGGGCCTGGCTTTTTTTTTTTAAAAAAGTTTAAAATTCAAGATTAAAGTCATTAAAATATTTTGTTTTTTTAAAAAAAGTCATTAATATATTAAATTATTTATAATATCAAATTGTGTTTGAATCCAAAGATGTTACTCAAGTCGGATTCCTATCCAAAATGCTGTGTTTTGACTTGGGAAAGTCTCCCTTTAACTCTCTATCTTGTAGGGTTTCATTACCAAAACCAAACCCACGACTCTTCTATAGCGATTTCTGCCCCCACTCTTGACTCCAAAATAAACGGGAAAGCAAGATAAAGAATATGTTGATTGAGGTATGGATGAATCTAGGTTGGTGTGAGTATTGCGAGATCGATTACACAACAAAGTTTGGGATCTGCATTCGAGTTCATTTGAGAAGATGGCTTCCATCGAGTGTTGACTGCGATTTTTTGGTGCTTGATTCATATTTGGTTTCTTGTGAACAGGTTCTCTAAATTTGTTTGGATGTGTCCTACATTTTTATCCTCTCTCTAAAATGCTATGTTTTTTAGTATTTGGTTCCATTAGGACTTGGGTTTCTTAGGATCTAATTGGGAGTGTAGAGATTTTAGTCTTCTGGATTTTTTTTATTGGTGTTGTGTTAAATCTCATGTGATGAGATTTGTATGCGGGTTGGTGAGAGCGAATTGCGTTTGTGTTTGGGTGAATCCGAGGGCGCCCATGCCATGAAATTATCATGGAGACTCATGGAGGAGAATGATATTGAATGATATGTTCTTCCCATGGATTTTATATGGTTTTTGAGATCTTTTCAGATTTACAAGTTGAAGAATTTTTGGCCCTAATTTTCTTTTATTTTATTTTTTTTTGTGATGTTGTTGATTTTTGTTGAGAGTTAATATCATAATCATAGAATCATACAAATTGAAAGAGCTAGCTCAAATTAATCTATTTAGGATTACGTATATATATGGGACTCTAAGTTGGATTTAGACAATTATGGGTCTAATGGTATTTGAGAGAGCATCATATAGTAGTTTGTATACATGTTAGGTATGAATTGAACTATTTTCCTCTAAATTCTTGACTATCATGAGTTTTACAAGAAATTTATTATTTTTGTTAGAGAAGTACAAGTTTTACAAGTTTAAAAACCAAGCAAAAGACCAAATATTGAATGATCTAGGTTGAGTAAGGAATGTTGTCTTAATCCAAAATGTAGATGAGAGTAACTCTGTTTTAGGGAATTTTTTAAAGGTGAATGCTTCATAGTATAGCCTACTTGTTGTGCCAATTGGCTCTAAAGATGGTCAGCCTGTCCACTCTTAGAATTTTGTTTATTTTTAGATGTATGATTAGTTTATTTAAACTTAATGATGTTGTATTGATTTTAAAAAATAACCATATGCTACAAAGAATTTTATATTGTTTTTCTATTCCCATTTAAATATAAATCAATTTATTTATTGAATTAACATTTTTGCTAGTTATGAGAAAGAAGTTAGGACATATGTAAGGTATATTATGTACAAGCAGCTAGTGAAAGCTTGAGAAAAGTTCAATGGATTATTAAGTTTTTTTATCTGATTTAAAATTGTTCGAAGCTTTTCATTACTAAATCTATTTTGGGTTTTCCTTGTGTGAAATAATAAGAAGAATATAATCGGTGAATGTCCCAAATACCAGGTCTCTTTTTTTTTTTTTTTTTCATTAATCGTAGCCTATCGCGACAGAGAAATCTATGTCGCGACAAAATCCCTCTATCGTGCTGCTCGCCGTACGCCTGCACCAAGCAGCATGACAAAGCGTCTGTCGTGGGCCGCTCGTCGTGACATACGCCCTTGTCGCAGAACAAAATTCTACGCGCATGTCTTGCATGCGCCAGGTTTCCGTGTATGCAGATCTCTCATCGTGTTTGCCCAAGGCTTGTCGTGCACGCATGAGCGCCTCTGCCGTGGCCATCTTGTCGGACACAATGCTTTCATGCGGCCAACATTCTCCCCCTACCCTCGCCAACTCACGTACAAAAGTACTCAGTCACGATAGAAAATCTCCCCAGCCTAGCCAACTATGTCACAACATAAAATTCCCTATCGCAACACAAAATCCTTGCCCAAGGCCAGACTATGTCGCGACACGTAAATACTCATTGGCACATGTGTACCGGCAAGACCAAACTCTATCCAATACAGTTCGTCTTGTCGCAAACACAAGGCTCCTCGCTTCGGCCACCCGTCATAGTGCACACCCCGTCGCAACATAATTTCAGAAACTCGTAGTATATCCAAATTTTGCTGACACGAAATCTCCCGGTCTAACCAGTGCTCACGCAACCCCGACCCCTTATCGGACCGCCTTAGTAGCTATGAGAAGGAACCTCACAGAACTTGGTTACCATAAGGAAGCAAACACGGCCGTGACACAAGGAACTCTGCGCAACTCAAAAACCCGCCAAAGATGCAAAAGAGTCCTCTTAGCCTTCAGACCTCTAACTTCCTCTCTCTTAAATGCAAGAATTCATCATCAGTACCTCTCTCTCTCTATATATATATATATATGTTATGTAGGCAGTACAAGATATGGGAAACTTTCCAACACTTTAATGAATAGATCCAAAAAGAATAAGTTTTTATTACAAAACTTCTTCAGATAAGTATAAAATCGATTCTATCCGTAATATTACAAAACTAAAATAAGCCAGATCCGGGCCTTCTTCCTCACTACTTTCTTTGGTCTCATATGAGTTCCTTCAATCTGACGGACCTCGGGATTTAGATCTCTTCGGGCGGGCCTCCCAATGCACGAGAGTTCCTTGACCTTATAGCCTTCTGCTAAAAATCCGAAAAGGCTCATATGTGGGGAACATCAAGCTCAGAGGGAAAATCCTCCTAAACTCGAAGAAGGCTTAGGTGCGTATGGAAAACTGGCCAATTCATTTTCTTTAACATAACATAGACATACAATTTGACATAAAATAGTGACATTTCAAACAAATCTAAGGTTTATGTAAAAACAGTAATTAAATGAATAAATGAGTGTCGCGTAAAAAGAAATAATAACCCATTTCACCATAAACAGTTTCTAGCAAATCTTTTGGGTAGACGACATACTTAACGGTAACCTCCACCCCCTCAAGGTTCTCTTTGGCCAGTAGCATGCTTAACAATAACCTCCATCCCCTCCATGTTATCTGAGCCAAGCATCTACTAGAACTCCTAACGAATGAAAGAACTTTATTAAGGGACCTTCACTAATCAAATTTCCCAAGCATCCTTACCGGGAACCTCTTGAGAAGGAATTGAACATCCTTACAAGGAACCTCTCACCCATCACGGTAGTGTTTCCCAAGCATCCTTACTAGGAACCTCTTGAGAATGATTGAGCATCCTTACAAGGAACCTCTCACCCATGTTCATTCCAACAACCATACAAGAACATATCCTACCAACAATCATCACCCATAACCAATTATTCCATAAATCCCCAATTTACAAATCTTCCAAAGATCCACCAACTGCTAGTGAGGCAATTTCCCCCCACAAACAATTAGGAAAATACGAGATCAGAATTCATGTTATTTTACTACTCAACATAAATTCACACGGTGATTTAGAAATCAATTCCAAGGAACACATTCCAGAAGAAAATCCATCATTCTCAAATACTAGGATTTTTAAGACAAAAAAAGGGATTTCATGGGTATAACTTTACTCAAGCATGTAATCTTTGCAAAAAGACTAAGAAAGAACGATTTCATATCGTACATATATATCATTGATAACCCAAAACATACATATATAAATACCCTAGCCTCAATGTAAGTGAATGAGAGATAACCCATACCAGAAATCCTTAGTTTGTATGAAGATCTTGAGCTTTGATCTCGAATTTACCCTTCAATCTCCTTTTTGCCCTTCCTTTCTTCCTCTCTAATGATCTCTAGGGTTCCAAGGGGTGTGAGGTGAGAGTGGAGTGAAAGAAAAATGAGGGAAATCGGAAATAAAATGATTTACACCCAGCTACCCTGAATTTCACTATTCATGGGTTATGGTTTTCCAAAATTACGGTTTTGCCACTCAAATCTCCAATTTGATCTATATGACTACCCTAAGGTTTTTCGACGTTCCATATTCATTTTTAATGTTATTTCAACCTAAAAACATTTATTTTTCTCTTTTATTATTCAACCTTTTATACTTATTATTCTTATAATTTGATTTAGGATGTACATGGGGACATTAAAGACAAAACGAAGTTAATTGGACAATTGTTAATAGTTTAGACATGTGAGGATTTACATAGACCACTTATTAAAGGAGTAGAAAATGATATTGTGATTGATAACTTTCCTAAGAAAAATCACTAAGGTTAGATAAGGATTTAATCATGTAAATGAAAGTTTCCTATTTACATTATGCAGGAACCTTACAAAAATTTGAGGAAAATATAATTCTTTAAACTTATTTCTTTGCCATTTTGTTTTCACTTGAAAAATTAGAAAGACCACTTTCTAGAAAATTTTGATTAATTTTGCATCCACCATCTGAGTATTGGTTACTTTTTTAAAATTGAAATTAAAAAAGAAAAAAGAATGCCTAAGTAAACTAGATCAATTTATATTAGCGTTGTTCGTAGTCCTTTATGAGTTTGAATAATTTTTAATAGTGTTTTAAAATTATAATTTTCCTAAATGGTGAAATAACTTATCTTTGCCATCAAAGTGAGCCTCTAAGGTGGATGTGCTAGTATACATGTAGAGTGGTTTCCAACATATTAACAAAGTAAATACCAATTGATGATTATGTGTACATATTGAATACCATGTTAAATATAAATTTGTGAGATGTTGCTCAAATACCAAAAGAAGCATAAGAATGTTGACCTTACCCATCAAAAACCACATGAAGAAGATCTTAAGGTTTACACATCTCTTACAGGCACAACCCTCATTATTTATAGAGATTTAAAATGTAATACCATTTTTTTGGTGTAATTAATTATTAGTTGTCAACCTTAATTTATCTTATATTTGTGTTTTCCTTTATTTTATTTGAAGTAGAAGTTTGTCCTTGATTTAACACAAAATCATGTCATGAGAAATTTAGAAAAACAACTAGTTGATTGCTTTAAGTTTTGAAGGTATACATAATTAATTATTTTCTAATTTTTATTTATCTGTAGGAGAAGATGTTGGAACTCTAACACCATTTAGTACCAGAGGGGGTTATGGCCATGACTGAGGCGGAAATTTGTGAGAATGCTTTAGGGCATCGATTAAGATATGTTAAGGGTATCTGTTTTGGCCCCAAATCGGCTTTTGCTTTTAAATCTAGACAAAATCTTCTCAACGCGAGGTAGAGTTAGATAATATACTTTCAGAAATTCAACTCCTTATGGAGGCTCAACAAAAACAACTTGATACTCAACTTAACGGATAATACTAAGGCTCTACAATAACAAAGATGATTAACAACAATTTGAAGAGATATTGCATCATCTACAATCAATTCAATGGTCCTTATGATTTCTTCTTTGTGATGCATATGTGATGGATCCTTGTCTTTTTTTGTCCATGTTAATGGGTTGTTTTGGTGATGAACATGTTATTAAACTAATATTTTATTTGATTAATTAGTTCTTCACATCTATATTTTGTTGTTATCATCATTATGTATGGTTTTTTTTATAGTGTTAATGAAATTATGACTTATGTATTTTTATTTTGAAATAAAGTTTTGAAATGAAAATATTTATTATATTACTTTAATCAGGTTCAAATAGTAATAAAATTATAAATTATACATGGAAATCATAATTATATATCAATATTTCCCACGAAAAGCTTTGTCATTAAAGATATTTCTTGATAACCTTGACAAATTGTTCTTTTTAATAATAAAAAATATCATTTTTACTAATAAAAAATTTTGTTGGGAAATACTTCAAGGATGAAATTTAATTTTGTCAGAGAAATTTTGAGTAACTTAAAATAAAATTTTGTTGAGATACTTTAGCTGCCTGGCAACGAACAGATACGAAAATACTCTTCATTGGGAAATATATTTGCTAACAAAATTTTAACTTCAGGACTAAATATTTTATCTCTAAAAGTCCAGTTTCTTGTAGTAATTACATTATAATGTTTGACCATCATAATTTTTAAGAACATATGGACTTGTTATACTTCCTATCATTTCACATTTATAAGCCTGGATATGGTTGTAAATAGTACATGTATCTATTAAAATTTTTGTTTCTTCAACTTCTCTTTCTCCATTGTAATAATTTTCTTTTATTAGGAAAGGTGAATATGTCTCTTCTTATTTTTTTGAAACTTTCTCCTTGTATTATTTTATTGCCTATTTCCTATTAAGGAATTTCCTAAATATGAGCAGCAAATCAATTCTTATATAATTTTCTTAGGAATATCTTCAAGACTTCAAATGTGTAATTTGTTGGTATTTCTATTCTATCTAACTTTTGGAGGTCTCTATTATTTCAACAATTTTCTACATTTGTCACTTATTTCAATAAATGATTCATCTTTGGTAACCACTATATAGTTTGAGTTTGATAGTGTGTACAAAGCATTGTAATACATTATCATTACATTATTGTCTTATTTCATAAAATCATTCCTTAAGAATTTGAAATATAAGCTTAGACTATTATCAAAATCTTTATCTCCTAGATTAATATTATATTTTGGGTAACATGTGAACATCAATTTTGTATATGCTAAATTTCCTTTGATACTTCCTAGGTGACTTTCATGTGTTTTTATCAATATTTTATCATGTAAACTTAGAACTATTGGTGTATTTAGATTTTCAGGGAATAATGATTTTATTATTATCTGTACTCCTGCTAAATATACATACTTTATTTTTTCTCTTATTTTTTCATTTTTTATTTTACTTAATGTTTCATTTATAGTATCTTTTGTTAATAAATTGAGCTTTATGTTTCCTTTAGCTTCTTTGTTAATCGTTATACTTTTTTATCTTTGTATCTATGGATTGTATATTTTTTATGCATATATATATTTTATTTTTAGTATCTTAATAATCCTTCATAGGCTTTTTATATTAAAATTTAGACTCTGGATTTTATGTAATTTTCTATTATTAAAAGTGTTTTTTAATCTATATCCTTCATGATCTTCTTTTGCACTAATTACTTCAAATTCAGATATATTGTCTCCCTTAATTATTTCCTTGTTCATTTTGTATTACTTTCTAAGAAACTGATGATGTTTTTTCAATCTAACCGGTCGGGAGCGAGTGTGGGTCAGTCACACCGAATTGCCGATGGGTTAGAATGCGCTTCAATCGTCTCAGTCAAGCAGGATCGCTGCAAAAACAAGAAAAAAGGGGGTCATGAGGGCCTTCCGCCGTGGTCGCTCCTAAGTGTCTGCTCGCTTTCTTCCTCGGCAAGATGGACCGCCAGAGGGCGAACGTGTCGTATACGTGCGTGACAAGATGCGTATCACTGGCGACCTTCACCGATGGGGTGGCCTTGTTTATAGTAGATGTCCTACCAGTTGGATGGTGACTAGGACTCGTTCCCATTGGATGGGATATTTTTTGTTATTATCCTGTGACGGATTCGTAAAGGATATAGAAAGAGCGCTTTATTCGAATCTTCTTTCCTTATCAGGATCCTATTTACTTACGAACTCATATTATCTTTCTTCCTTAATGATAAGACAGGCTGATCCTAGAATAATATATTCTATTTCCCTTATCTTTAGAGATTTCCATAATCGGCTCAGCCGAGCTGATTGACCTTCATTCAGTTGGTACCAAAAGGCTTGAATGTCGACGAAAAATGGCTGAATGCTTCACTGGCATGCTTCCCCTTTGGGGTTTAGCGATCAATTCTACAAGGTTACGCCTAGGCTCTTTCTGGGCCCGGTGAGCGGGCCTCACAGCCTATTTTTCGAACCCCACGCTGCTCCCAGCCCTCGTGTACGGCGCGACGTGGCAAAGGCTGCAACAAGGTGTCTCGCCGTGCAATTTCACGTGCTCGCCGGCCGGATTAGGTTAGGCTTGGCCGCCATTTGTCTTATGATAATGATGACTCTTCTCGGTTTTCGCGCTCATTTCTCCCACTCCTTCAGCTTCTTTGTTTCTTCATCCTCTGCCTTGTGTGCCTCGCTTCGGGACCTTTTCTTTGTCTTTAGCGAGTTCTAATCTCCTTCTCTTTAGTCTTATGTCTTAGCCTTTTGTGCGTAGTCTTTTCAGCGCTCTTCTTGGGATACTTTTTCACAGATTTCGGCCCACTACGCCTTTGTCTTCTGCCTCTCGCGATACGACGAGATCGCTAGGTCAAGTTGGTCGAATTTTATTTTCATTATTTATTTTCATCATGGGTCCAGGTCGTTCTTCTTCTCTGCGTATCAATGGTGACTCTTCGGCTATTGTCGGGTTCCGACGAATCACATGTCTCCGACCGTCTCACGGGGGTTGAACTCGAGATGTTCCAGGTGCTCCTCTTCCCTCGACAAGGGTAAGGGAAGTAAACCCGACAGTCACCTCCTAGGGGGTCAATACCCAGATCCTATTCAAAGATGCTTTGATCGTGGGACCTAGTGTTGGTCCTCATACGGGCCACCTTGCCGTATCGTTACCACTCTCCTTCATGCCCGGTGTGGTCCCCCGACGTTTTGACCCCATGTGGTCTCCTTGTCTAAGATGGCGTAAGGCTTTGAAGTGGCCTTCGATAATGGTCTCCGCTTTACTATGCACCCCTTCATAAAAGGGGTTTTGCAACACTTCAATGTTTGTCCTTCTCAACTCGCGCCCAATGGTTGGGGTATTTTGGTTAGTCTGCTAGTTTTCTTTAGGGACAGCCTGTTCCTAGCATAGCCTTGTCTTCTTTACCTTTTTAGTCCGAAGGAGACCGAAGGCTTCCTTATTTTTCTAAGCGTTGGTGGCGCTCCTCTGCGGATTTATGATCTACCTCTTCCCACAAGATGGAAGGGACGCCTACTTTGTTAGTGGCCGCACTGGGAATATGACCCTTCTTGACAAGGACTACACTCGAGTTCCGCAGGGCCTGACCGCCTCCGAGAAATCTTCGTGAGTGTCTGCCTGCTTTTTTGGTTATAACTCGCGCGTGGTCACCGGGTATCTCCGACTCAGGTCACTACATGCTTCCGTGAGTTCTGCTTGATCCGCTGAAGATAACGCCTATAGCGCTATAGTTACGAGTGTCCTTCTCTGGCCCTTACGCTGGAGCCGATCGTCAGAATGTTCCTGGCCTTCACCGAGTTCGAGGTCTACTCGCTTCCTCGCCGCTTCGAAAGGCTCTTCACCTCCTTCCACCATGAAAGTCTTCCTCCCATTGGCCTTCCACGCTTAAAACCTACTAGGGGGAATCATGGTCTAATTGAGATGGTGTCTCGAAGCCTCAGAGCGGGAAACGAAAAACCTCGGACTTCCTTGAGAAAGATCGGTAGGCTTCGGTCAAGGTTCCGAAGTTGGGGGCATCTTCATCTTCTCCGTTTGCTCATGTCCATAAACCGGAACGGGTGCAGTCGCCTCTGGTTAAGGCTCCTATAGTCTTGAGTTCGCGGTCCCATTCTCGGGTCCTGCCTGAGGCGTATGTCCCTGCAGGGCCGCTGGAAGCGCTGCTGGCGGTCACGCCATTACCAGCTGAACCCGCCAACGGCAGGGTTAGGTCACCTTCACAGCTAAGAGGCTATGGCGAAAGATCCTAATCCAAAATCGGGCGGAGACGGGGACTTTACTTCACAATAAAATAATCTCGCGCCGGCGCAATCTCTTCCATTCTTAAGGATTCTGATCTCAAGAGGTCGGTTGCGTCGCTCGCTGATGAGCTTTGGCCTCATCTCTCCGTAAGCTGCCTCCGTAAGTTCCCCGCACTCATATTTGATACTATTTCGAAGGTCGGTTTCAACTTGCATTAGATCGATTCTACGTCAAAGTGTGGCTAATTATTTAGCTGGCTTGGCCGAAGCACAACTGAACTAAGGCCATGCCAAAGCGGCCTGGGCTTATAAGGCAGGGTGGCTTCCCTCACATTCGAGCGGGCTGAGCTACGAGGTCAGGTGCAACGTATGATCAAGGAAGCAGTGAAGCTTAAATCTGATTTGAAACATACCACGTCGGCCCGTGCTCGAGCCGAGGGTAGGGAAGACAAGGCCCTGAACAGCTTGAGGGCGGCTGAAGGTGAGCTTCAGGAGGCTCGAGGTGATTTGAGGGCTGTGCAGAACGACTTAATGGAGGCTAGGACGGGGCCGTAGTCCGGCTTAGGCATGAACTCGCATGGTTAGGATGAGCTTCTCACATCCTAAGGCGAAGCCGAGTCTAAGGAAGAACCTGCGGTGCAATCAAAGACACCATGATAAGACGACGCTGTTGGACGAGGCTCGTCGCGAGGTTAACGAGGCAGATCAGCTTGCGGAACGCCCCGATCGGTGAGCCGCGGTCGCGTGGGGATCTTCACGCAAATAACTTTGGTGGCTCTGGACGGTTATCGGGAAGGCCGAACAGGCTTCTACTCAATGGGTTTCGTGGCTTGCCTTCGTAAGAAGGTCGGCCAATGCCTATTCCTACTGGATTTCAACTTTGACCTTCCGTTTACCTATGGTGACGAGGGTCCTTCGCTGATCCCGAGAACCCGCACCCCACGAGGCCCACCCCCTTCTTCATACCCGCTTCCTCATGCCTGGATCTCCCGTAATGCTCTTCGCCCTCGTCATGCCTGGCTTTTATACTATTTTTTTTTTTATGTATTTTGCCGGGCCCGGGGACCCAAGACATATGTGGCTTCATTCCGATGAATACTCATTTTGGGCAGTCACTCTTCGTCCCTACTTCAGGCCGACGTTTCTACATGAATCGAATGACCACCGGGAAGGCCCGTTGAGTAAACAAGGAGCTCTAAATTGAGCCAGCTGGAGGCCCTGTGGCCCACCGCCCGAGCTGAGCTGATTCGCTGGGGTCATGTGGCCTGAATCAGGAAAATACCCGTTAGTGTGAGCCATCAGTCCGTCATCGATTGCCACGAGCTGAATCCATTCCTAGGCTGCATGGCCTCGTGTAGAATGGTCGAGTCACAATGAGTCGGGTCTCGCTTGGCCTGATTTGGCCTCGAGTCGAATCGATTCCAGGCCGCATGGCCTCGTGAGTAGAATGGTTGGAGCTATTACCGTGAGCTCGTCTGTCACGACGGTTCGAGTCGAACTCGATTCCCCTTTGTGGCCATGGCCCGTGTAGAATGGTTGATCTCGCCAATGTGAGCCGGGTCTGGCCGGGCTGATTTGCCTCGAGTCGAATCGATTCCCAGGCCGCATGGCCTCGCGTAGAATGGTTGAGCTCGCCAATGTGAGCCGCCAATTCGTCTACCGATTCGCTCAGTCGAATCGGATTCCTGAAGCGTATGGTCTGTGTAGAATGGCCGAGTCACAATGTGAGCCGCCGTTCGCCGCCGACGGCCCTCGAGTCGAACTGATTCTCAGGGGTCATGACTTGTGCAAGAGTAGATTTACCTGCAAAGTGAGCCGCTCCGGCGCTGGAGGCCGAGCCGAGAGCAAATTCGAAATGACCGACTCTTAGGTCGCGGGACGAGCGCAGTAGTAGACGAACTCGCTGAAGCACCGTCCGGCCGTGGCCGAAAGTGGTGATATAGCCCGAAATGATTTGACTTTGTGCCGCGTGACTGCGCGCAGCAGACTTAACTCGCCAGCGAAATGGGCCCGGCAGTCGCAATGAGCGCGATATAAATTCTGCCGACCGAATTCCTCTAGTAAATAAGTGGATCAGGTAGAGCAGGATCAACCGGCCGAAAGTGATTTCGTCGGGTTCGGCGCCGTGGGCCAAGTGGCACATAGCTCGAAGCCGACCACTTGAGGCCGCGTGGGCTCGTGGTGCGCAGTAGACGAACTCGCAAGTGAGCCGCTAGGCTTCGCGCCGTGGCCGAGCGGGCGTATACCGAGCCGACCACTCCTCGTGCAGCGTGACTCTGTAGAGTAGACGATCCCGTCAAAGTGAGCCGCTCCAGCGCCGTGGCCGAGTGGCGATAGCCTGAAATGACCCGACTCCTCGTGCAGCGTGACTCCGTGCAGTGTACGAACCCGTCAGAGCGAGCCGGGCTCCGGCGCCGTGGGCCGAGCAGGCGATATAGCCCGAGCCGTGACCGACTCCTTAGGCTGCGTGGGCCCGTGCGCAGTAGACGAACTCGCAAAGCGTGAGTCATTGGCCCGGCGCCAGGCCGAAAGGGCGATATAGCGAGCCGATCCGACTTTTCAGGTAGCGCGACCAAGTAGAGTAGATGAACTCGGCCAAAGGAGCCGCCGGGCTCCGGCACTATGGCGGAGTAGCGATATAGCCTGAGCTGATCTGACTTCTCAGGCGCGTGGACTGCGGCCGGTAGACGAACCGCCAAAGTGAGCCGCCCGGCCAGGGCCGAGCGGCGATATAGCCCGAGCCGATCCGACTCGGCCGCCGCGTGATTCGTACGGTAGACGAACTCGCCAAAGTGAGCCGGGTTCAGGCGGCTATTCGACTTCCGATTTTCTGAAGCAAAGCGAGCCGCCTTTAATGCCGATTTATGGAGAATTTGAACGTTTGTGCTACTTCTTTGAGTGCTTTGGCCTCTTATAAATAGGCTTCCATTGCTATGGAGTTTATACTTGAATATTCATTCTTCCGTGCGTAATCGAAATCCGCGAGATGAAGTGTCGGTCCGATCGTCTCGGATCCACCCGGGCAGTTCCGGTCTCTATTTTGCTGGACTTCGCTTGTGGGAGCTGTGTTTTTCCCCGCCCCTTTATGGAGTCATGTTATTCCCTAGTCGCTTAGGGAATACGTCCTGAGAGGGCTGTGCACTTCATACGCTCTCTCTATTTTCTGTTTTTCTTTTTCTTCATCTTTTTCTTCTCCTTCTCCTTCTTTTTCATCTTTTTTTCCACATCTCATTCTTCCTCTTCCCTTCCTTGCGCACAAACACTTTCCATCCCTTTTTTCTTCTTCTCTTTTTTCCGCCTCTTTCCTTTCCTTCTCCTTCCTTTTTTGTTTATTCTTTTCTTCCACATCCAAGCTTCCTCTTCGCACAAACCTCTTCCATCCTTTTTTTTCTTCTTCTCCTCTTTTCCACCTTTCTGTCCATTTATTTTCATCTCGTTTTCTTTTCCTCTTTTCTTCCTGAAGTTTTTTTTTTTTTTTTTTTTGAGGGAACTGCTTGTACTGTATGCTTCCAAGATGTAACCGATGACATACGCTTCCAAGATGTAACTGATGACACCACTGATTGTAACTGAATGTAATCTGATTGGAATAAAGAGGGACTTTTCCTTTTATGTCTATGAGCTTTCTCATTCTATTGCATGTAATTTTTCTGAGTATTATATGTCTGAGTTGCTTGTGACGTCTTAACAAAATAACCAGTAAATGGTCGAATTGTAAAATTTTCTCCCCTCCCTCCTGGGCTTGAGCTCAGAATTGTCCGGTCCGACGACCGAGATATGCACACATAGGGGCCTTCCTGGGCTTGGGGCCCACTTCCCATGTAGCCGGATCTTTCTTTGCTAGTAGTAGCTTTTAAGACCAAATCACTCCTACCAGAAGGCTTCCGGGTTTGACTCTTTTGGTCAGAAAGGCCCTCCTCCTTTTGGGTACCACGCTTTAGAACCTGCTCACGTTTTTCATCTAAGAGATCCAAATTTAGACGGAGAACCTCGTCATTGTGCTCTACTGCCACTAACTCGATCCTTGGGGACTTTAATCGGACCTCGACAGGGGGGAAGTACCGTCAATGTCGAAGGCTAGGCGACCGTTTCTAAGTTGTCGACTTCGCTGTCCTCGTAGGCCTAGCAGCACCTCGAGGGGAGGTTTACCCATTTTCCTTTAAGATCTTCCAATTTGTCTTCAACGCGTCTTATGGTTCCTGACATGGTAACTCGGCCCGACCGTTAGACTGCGGGGTAAAATGGAGACTAGTAATAATTCTAATTCCGAGCTCCTAAGACGTAAATCTCCGACCAGTTGTCAAATTGTTTTCCATTGTCCGATACTAAGGCTCTTGGGATACCAAACCTGCATATGATGGCTTGCCACACAAAATTGCGTATCTTCTGTTCTGTGATTGTAGCTAAGGGCCTCACTCACCCACTAGTGAAGTAATCCAGTCACACGATGATGAGACATCGCCCTTCCCAAGGGGCGTGTAGGTCCCAAAGATGTCCCAACCCCATTGTTGGAAGGTCCAGGGGCTTGTGATTGACGTCAAAGGCTTTGATGGGAGGCGTGAGATCTTGGCGTGCTCCTGGCAGATCTTACATCTTTTGACTAGGTCGGTTGCGTCTTTGAGTATTGTAGGCCAGTAGTATCCCTATCTCAAGACCTTTCTTGCCAATGCTAGAGCTCCGATATGATTTCCGCATATACCATCGTGTACTTCTCTTAGCACGTATTCAATGTTTTTTCCCGCGATGCACTTGAGGATTGGTGTGAAGAAACCTCGCTTGTATAGGCTTCCCTTATGATTAGTGAACCTGGCAGACCTCGTCCTTATTTTAGCTGCTTCTTTCGGGTCGTTAGGTAGACGTCCGTCTATTATATAATCCCAAATGGGGTCCATCCAACTCGGCTCGGACTCGACCTGGGCAACCTCCACGTCGCAGAGATCGATAGAGGGCTCTACCAGGTATTCGACAGGTGTCGACCTGCTGAGGTCTTCCTATAAGGCTGTTGCTAACTTTGCCAAGGCGTCTATCAGAGTTCGCTCCTGGGACATGTCTCGACCGAATCCAAGACGAATTTTTCAATAAATCTCGGGCCTTTGGAGATATAGGGATCATCCTTCCACTCCTTGGCCTCAGAGGTGTCTCTATTTGTCTCACTACCAGCCGAGGTCGCTGCATCCTAGCTGGTCAACTCAGCGGAATGGGCGAGGTCGAGGCTCAAGTGACGGCCCCATACCCGGCCTTGTTGTCGGGAGGCTTGAAATCCGAACTTGAGTGCGTACTCAATATCTATTCCTTCTCCGAGAGGTCGGGATTAGACCGCCTCGCCTCCCTCAGGTTTGAGGCCCCATCTACGCAGAGCTTCCAGATGGGGAGGTCATTCACAGCCTGAGCTGCTTCTCAAGCAGTTCCGCCGAGGTGAATTCCATGATCTAAGTCGGCCAAGACTCGCCTTATTGCGCTGGCCAGACTGACGCCGAACTCGCTTTAGCCTCTATGGCCCACTTCATCAGCCTTCCGGAGGTCTCTGGTTTATGTAACACTTGCTTCATCGGGTATTCTGTTGGAACTTCTATGGTATGAGCCTGGAAGTAGGGGCGGAGTTTCTGAGCCGCGGTTACCAAGGCCAAAATTAGTTTTTCCATCCTTGGGTACCTCTCCTTCGCTCCTCTTAAAGCTCGGCTGCAATAGTAAACCTGCGCCGTACTGCTCTTTGTCTCCGACGACAAGACTGGCCGAGAAGTCCGACACACTGTAGTATGGGTGAGGAGCCCTTAATGGGGATTCTACTAGAATGGGTGAGAGCTCAAATACGCTTTCAAAGCCGAATGCCTTCACTCGTGATCCCATTGAAAGGCCTTCAGATCAGCAAATGGGCATTTGTCACTTGCCCGACACGACCGCTTAAGGCAAAGAATCCTTCCGCCGCGCCTGAACTTCCTTTATACTGATGGCTTACGGCATGTCGAAAGCACGCCTTTATTTTGTTCGATTTGCTTCACCTCTAAGTATCGAGACTATGAACCTAGGAATTTTTCTACGATACCCTCGAAGGCAATAATTTACGATTTAGTTTCATGTTGTAATTTCAAGATCCGAACGCTTCTGATAGATGAGCTATGGAGCTCACCGTGGTGGATTTTACCAAAGAGATGTCATTCTATGTAACACTCCATAAGGCCAGGCCTATCTCGCTATGGAACATCCGATTCACCAACCTCTGATACGTAGCTCCCGCGTTCTTGAGCCCGAACGGCATCACACGATAAATGCAAGAGGTTCCTCGCTAGACAAACGAAGTTTTTTCGTCACCCGGGTCCATAATGACCGCCGGTAGCCGGAGAAGGCATCCATAAAAACCGAGGAGCTCCAGGGCCCGGCATGGCATCTACGATGAGGTCGATTCGCGGTAGAGGGAAACTGTCCTTTGGGCACGCTTTGTTGATGTCAGTGAAGTCGCGTAGCCGCCACTTACCGCTTGCTTTTTTTTGACTTAGTACGACGTCGGGCTAGCCATTCGGATATTCTAGCCTCCCCGATCGCTCCCCATTGGGCAGTTTGGTCGACTTCTCGTTGATGGTTTTTGTCTTTCGCGCGAAGCTCCTTTGTTTGATTGGTTTAGCGATGGGCCGACGCTCACCCTATGAGTGACATCGTAGGATCACCTCCCATGTCCGCCCGCTTTCCATGCAAAGACGCCTTGTTCGCCTTAAAAATGGATAAGGAGGTTTTGAGGTCTCGCTAGCTTGAGCCGATATAGGCGAGATACCTGCATATCGCCGTCCAACAATACCGCTCCAGCTCTTCCGAGGGCTCAGTCGAGCGAAAGCACCTCAGCCACGCATGTCGAGCTCATCCGTGCATATGTTGTCGAATCGCTTCTATGCTCTCATGGATGCCGAGTAGCATTCCCTAGCCACTGCTGATCTCGAACCATTCCTACCCCGCTACTTAGGGAATTTTGATCATCATGTGATATGCGGAAGGGATGACTTTACATTGAGAGAGTGGTCCGCCAAAGAACATGTTATAAGGCATCTGGGCGTCTACACGACGAGGAATCTCACGTAGCTTGTCAGTCGGCATGGGGATCTCCCAAGGTGAGTACCAATTGTATTGGAGCCCAGAGGTAATACCTTTCCCCTGCAGAACCCCGCAGATGAGTGTTGATGGGCTCTAGTTTCTCCCTTCCGATGCCCATTTTATCAAGGCTAATTCAAGCATGATATCCATTGAACTCCCTTGTCAATTGTGACCCGATAAACCTGCTTTGTTGGCCACAACCGGCGCGAACCACCACAAAGGGGTCGTCATGAGGATGTTGGCATCCCTCCGGATCCAAACAGAACGCAGATGGATGGTACACGCGTAGTTTGACACGCTAGTTCGCCGGTCTCGCCTAATCCCGATCGCGTAGATGTGCCTTCCGAAATGAAATGGATTCCCCTCCTCCCGCGAATCCTCCCGAGACACTCGGATTCCTAGGGTTGTTGATGCCGAAATCGTCAGTCTGTCGAGGTGGTAAGGTCGAGGCTGCCTGCCAGAGTTTGATCAGCCCGATTTTCAGGATATGAAGCGCCGTATGGCTCGCGACGTATTAAGTACTTTATTTCTCTCTTGAGTTGTAGCGCATCGCTCGTAAGGTAAATCAGAGAGTCCCTATGGAACTCGCAATACTTGGAGTTGTCTCTTGTTACTGGTCTCGACTTCATTTGGAGTCACAATTCAGAACCGCTTGTTTCAGAGACTTCGCGAGACCCGTGATAATCGTCGTTATGGGGTGAAACGCCGAGGCGAATAACGTCGTCGTCTTTCGGATTGTGGTGGACCGAGACGATCTCTGAGGTTCCCACGCCTTTTTGGGGATCGTTCTCCATTTTTCTTTGGAGATCCTTCCGGTCGCTGAGCCGGGGCTTCGCCCGTCGTTGTCTGTCTCCGTTTTTTTCTTTATGAGCGGAAGAGCTCTTCGATATGAGAGCTTCTTCAATCGCACATACTTTCTACTTTTGCAAGCACCTCAAACATGCCTCGCTTGGGGATTTTTGGAGATGAAACATCAAGCCTTCACCTAATTCCTAAGCCATCAATGAACCAAGGATCGCGAACTTCGCCGGTATATCTACCTCATGCACTGCATTGAATCGTTGGACATAAGACCTCAGCTTTCTTGCAGCCCTCGCTTGATGGTCGGTGATGATAACTTGGCCAGACGGCCCCGCCCCAATGAAGTGAGAGATCGCAATGCAATGGATAGCTCGAACGAGGAGATTGACGACGTGGAAGTCTATTGAACCATGCCAAGGCGCCTTTAGGGTGATAGCGAAAAGCCTCAGATCGCGACCGATCTGATACCCATGCGCCCATTTGGTTTTGTAAAGTGTTGAGATGATCTGACGGATCTCTCGGTGCCATCGTAACGCCCACTCGTGACATTCGAACTCGATGGAAGGGAAAGTGGAGCACTTCGCTGTGTAGGGGACTCCGCTTTGTTGTACCAAGGCATTCATAGTGCCTGAGCCGCCCTCCACTACCTCCCCGACACGGCCGAGCCTTGCCAGCTAGCTCGAACCTCTCGCTCCCATGATCGCTTCCCCGCTCCCGCCAGCGGGTGGCACGCCTTGCCCACGCGGCTCTCCAAGTGTCAGCCGCCGCCTCGCCTCCCGGCGGATGCGGTCCGCGGCCCTCGCCTCGGATGGACTTCGCTTTCTGCTTGGCCCTCGGGAGCGCCGATACAGTCAGCCCTTCACGAGGGGAACATCATGGCCTCTCTAACCGTCGCGCCTGGTCGCCGCACTCAGCCGGTGAGTCGTCTAACCCTTCTATTGGGGACGCTGATTGGCGAGGCGGAGTGCCTCCACCTTTGTCTCACGTGTTGGCCTCGCATCGCTTTCTAACGCACGGAGGTCTACTGCCCGCGTTGCCCGGGCCGGGTCCTCGCATCTCGAGGATTAGCGCGCTTCCCCGCCAGGTTCCGAAGCCGATACTTCACGGGCAGAATCGAGAAACGTTATACTTGTAAAGGAACCGTTGTTCCTACTGCACGGCGCCACCACGATGCTTTTTTCAACCGAACTCGGGCTGTGAGCTAGTAGGGCCGCCGGCCCACTGAATTGTTGACGGGTTAGAATGCAAAGCTTTCCGATCGTTCACCAAGTAGATCACCGCAAAACAAGCAGGTGGTGGTTCGGCAGAGGCTTCGTCACAGGGTCACCCGATGCCTGTCAGGGCTTCCGAGAGTAAAAGATGGATCGCAGGCTAACAAGGCGTGGTATACGCGCGCATCGTTATGCATCGCACTGGCGCATCTTTCAATCGATGGGGTGGCCTCGTATTCATGCAGATGTTCAACCACTGGATGGTGACTAGGATTCGCCCATTGATGGGATATTTTTGTTATTATCTCGTATCGATTTGTGCGCGATATGTAAAGAGCTAGCTTATTCGTATAATCTTTCCTTATTTCGGGGGATCTGCCTGATGACGAATCGTTAGTTATCTTTCTTTCCTTATTGATAAGATTTGGTTGACTACAGGATAATATATTCTATTTCCTTATCTTTGGGAGACTTCCATAATCGGCCTGGTCGAGCTGATTGGACCTTCATTCGAAGTTGGTACTAAAAGGCTTGAATGTCGACGTAAAAGTGGCTGAATGCTCTCAATGGGCATGCTTCCCTTTAGGCTTCTAGCGAACGCGACCGCAAGCCAGTCGCCACAGCCTTTCTGCCCTGGAGGGCCTCGCGAGCCTTATTTTTCGAACCCTATCAGAAACTATTATCATTCTCACTATAAACACTACTCATTTCACTATCAAAACTTAATATACTTTCTAAATCATCTTCCTTATTTTTTCCTCATATGATAAGTATATTTTTCTCTTTTTGACATTCATTACTGTAATGTCCTAATTCTCCACACTTCCAACATTTGCATTTGCTTTTGTCTCTTGATGTATTTTGTGTAATATTCCTCATTTTATAATTAAATATTTTCTTGTAATATTTTTTAAATGGTTTGCTCTATTCTTTTCTAAATCTTTTATATTTTGTAAATTGTCTTCTTGGCTTTCCTATTTGTTTTCTACATTTTCTTTTCTTATACTCCTTACACCCCTATGTTCTTGTGATGTTATCTATTTTGTCAGAAAATACATTTTCTCAATTTCTTGCACATTTTATAATATACCTCTGGGTGCATAATTATGCTAATCTTTTGTTTAAAAATTATATTCTGGCTCCTAGAGCATCAACATCTTCTATTCTTATTATTTTTATATTATTCTTGGAAATAATTACTCAATTTTCTTTGTAACTTCTCTTAGTATGTATTTGCTAATATTGTCATATTCATATTACTATCAAATGCATCGTAATACAATTTTCTAAATTCACATGTATATTCATATATATATATATATATATATATATATATATATATATATATATATATATATATATATATCATTCATCTTACAAATTTGTAGTCGTAAGTAATTTATTTCTGCAATTCTTATATCTTTTCTTCTTTGCTTTATACTGTTTGTCATCCATTGTTCTCCTAAAAATTCATTTACTATATATCTAATAAAATTATCTACTCCTTCAAATATGCTGCTTTTGAAGATTACAATAGTGTTATTTGTAATTACATTAAAACTAGGAGCTGATAAGAATTTCCACTATTTTCTAGCACATCCTGTTAATGTTCCTATCATTATTTGGGTCTTAGTATTATTATCCCAATTTGTTCATTGTGTCATAAAGTATAATGGCAATGCATGCGACCGTTTATTAAACATTGTTTTAATATCATTTTGACAATATATGTTTAGGTATACTTCTGTATTTTCTAATTGTTCAATTTTTGTTTCTTTTGGTTCATATTTAGGTATTTTGTATTGTTTTTCAAATGTTTCTCTATTTTCTTCTTTTATCTTACTTGGTCCTCCTACATATTCTATAGGATTAACATCTTCTTTTGTTTCATTTAAATTCATTCTCTATATTTATATAATTATATATTCTATTTCACTTTCACTTATTTGAATCATTCTTCTAGTTTATTTTTCTATTACTTGTTTTTCTTCTTTTATTTTTATTTTTCTTTTTAACTCTAAGTATTGTTCCAAAAACTTTTCATCTAGACTTCATTTTTCTACGTCTTCCTTTTTTATTGTTATTTCAGGATATTTTCTAAGTATTATTTGTTTTACTATTTTCCCAGTAGTTCCTCTAATATATTTTGGGTCTTTTCCTTACTTATAAGAGTATTTTATTGTATTTATATATTTATCATTATATTTTCTAATTTGTTTAATTTATCTTCAATTTTTTTTCATCTTATTGTATGTTCTTTTCACCGCCTTTGATATTTCTTTTATTAATATTTCCATTTTTTTAGATTCCATTCCATGTGATTTTTATATAGCTTGGACCGTATCTAAGGGGATCCAATATATGATTTCTTTATTGGTATGACTCTTTCTATCACAATTTTTCTCCGGTCTTTATTTAATCCATATCATTTTATTTTATCTTGTGGATACAAATTTCCTATTTTTCTTTGCAGTAGGTTTTTAATTATTTATGGATGTTTGTCTTTCATTCTACTTTTTTATTTTTCATATTATTATTTAGGTCTAAATTAACCTTAAAGGGTAAATATTCATTATAATTTTCTACTATATGTTTTTTCTGTGAGTTATATGTATTTTTCTGGACTAGTATTTTTAGATAAAGGTGAACAAATTTCTAAACATTCCTTAACTATTTTATATATTATGTTTTTTATTCTTTCTATTTTTTCTACCATAAAAGTCTTTACATAAATGTTGTTTTTTTTTCTAGATATTTATCTATTGTTTTTTGTACGGATTTTTTAATTGTTATTTTGTTCATTATCTAGATTTTCAAAATCTTCATTATTTTCATAATCTATATTTTCCCTATTGTCTTCTTATGTTGGACTTTCTATTTTATTTAAACCATTATAAAATATTTCATTAAGATTTTTTTTTGATTGTAAGCTTCTCCAGTCTTATCTTCTATTAGATTTAAATCTAAGGTAATAACAATCAAGAATATTTTTATTCTTAAATTTTCTATCTTTAACTTTTTCTAATATTTTTTCTTTCATTGCATCTCGCTCTTTTATAATCTTCATAATTTTACAAGCTCTAACACAACTATTCATGTTATAAATATCACAAAGACTTTTTCAAAACTTATCAAGACTACTATTGTGCTATCCTGAATTTTGTACAACTCTTTCCCTACACGTTTTTGTAATTCTATTTAGGTGTTCTTATTTTCATTTAATATGACTACTATTATCAATAGTCTTGTACTATTCATGCATTTATCACTTTCTTTCCAAAATATCATCCGATTCATGCTTTGTTTATTACTTTGGTTTCTTATCTTGGATAATCTTAAGATTCTAGAAATGTTCTTATATTATTTAATAATTTTATTGTTTTCCTCACAATTACAAAAAGTTATTATAGATAAATAAAGAGATTGTATAATATATTTATATGAGATAATATTTATAAAAAATTAAACAGATAAAATTATTATAATACATAATTTATTATTATCATTCTTTCAAAATACTATTGTTATATTTATTCATTTGGTATAATTAAAATAGAATATATAAAATCAATAATTTAAACAGATTTGATTAAATTAAAAATATTTTAAAATATATTGTTTGATTTTTAAAAGATTTTAAAATATTTTGTGTAGATTATAATATTTGACTTTTCTATTCCCAAAAATTTTAAATATTCAAAATAAGTTAATGGGAAGAAAAAGAAAATTGCTTTTTAAAAAAAAAAAAAAAGCCAAAAAATGGCCCATTAAGAAAAATTCATGAATTTGCAAGGAGTCATGAGTCGATCATGAAAGCTTTGAATAGTAGCATATATTTATTGATTCTAGTTAATGTTAATGGTGGAATAAAAAAACATGGACCTGCAAAACATTTCTTTGAACAAGCTCAAAAATGCAGGTGTCGCCCAACTTGAGAGAGTTGTCACGTGCAAAGCCACTCCATCCTCCAGATATGTAATGTCTTCTTATATGGTAGATGCAGACCGCTTCCCAAGCTTTTCCGGCCAAGTTCCTTAGCAGAACCTTTGTTCTTGTTGGAGGAAAGTATGAGTTAGAGAACGTCTGGGGAATGGTCTGCAATATTATGCATGAATCCAATGGAACAAATAAATGAATTGGAATTGGAATTGGAACGTTATCTAATCTATTAATTTTTGTATATTGATTAGCAATAATATAAACAATATACCCACCCACCAGGAGAAAAGATCTCTCCACACAGGACCTGGTCATGCTACTCGCAAAGTAGGGAAAGTTGGAGGTGAAAGATTCAGGTTTCTGATCGGTTTTTGAATTTTCGCCATTGCCGGCCGGCGGGGGGCAAATTGGGTATTTCCTTGGTCTCCCCCGAGACCGTTTCACACTCCTGACTACTCCTTTTTCTTCGGCCATGGCGGCTGATCTTTTCACTCCATTTTTCCCGAATATCTTGACATGGAACTGCATGTTCCCATCGTATCTAAACACCAAGAACTCATCGTCTCCCAACTTGTTCTCTCTCATAAACCGACTCCATCCGTCTTCAAGATACGTCCCGTTTGGATTCTTCCACACCCTCACATGCCACTGGCCGCCGGTAGAACGCGTTAGGGTTACGGTGCCGGAGATCTGTCCGGCCAGATTCTTTATGAAAGTCGGAGGAATCCGCTGCATGCGAGGCCCCATAAAAGATCAAAGAACAAGACGATGGAAAACAAAACGAAACAATCTCATAATTGTTAGATCATGAGAAAGAAAGAGGAATTACCAAATGCTTTTATTATTCTTTCACACAGTCAAAAACAGGCCTGCTGTCTCCAGAACTCGCTGTCTTACTCAAGATTCTCAACTTTCAAAGCCACTTCAAGTTCAGGTTTGACTGAAAAAGATAAATATCTGATAGCACAGCAAGGCTAAAAGAAACTCATTGGAAGATCACCGTACATGATTCTGTTCTGAGATTCGCCTCTGCAACATGGATTGTAATTTGTCTTTTAGTAAAAAGGTGTTTGAAGAGAAAGAAAATTTTCTGCTTTTTAGTTCCAGAACTAACTTTAAGACTCCTCCGGATTCCATTGATGAGGAAAAAAAAAAACAAGTTTCATAGAGATAAAAGAAAAAAGGATAAATAGGAAAAAATAAAATAAATTGAGAGATAATGAACATGAATTACGAGCAAAATTCTCCTTTGGAGGTTATAAAAGTTACAATACTTATATTATTCCCATATTTGAAATTTGGTCAATATTTTAAATGGTTAACCAATTTTAATTATTTTTTTGTAATATACAATAATTATAAATATTTTAAAGATCTTTTCAATAAATAAATAAATATTTTTAAGATATAAAAATAAATAGATTTAACAATTAATATTATTCCTATTAATTTTGTTTTCTTCTTTTGAGATTTATCTTCAATAATAACCATTAATTTGGAATTCCAACTCTATTTTAAATTTATTCAAATTTTATGTAAAAAATAAATGTAAATTAAATATTTTTATTTAATATATTCATTTCGCATGTAATAATCCATCCCACTCTATTATCACATGAACCATAATTGAAGGCTTTCATTTGAAATTTGTTGAAACTTTAAATAAAAATAAATGCAAATCAAATCATTTTTATTTGATTTGATTTTTTTAAATTAATCACTTTTAAGTTTTAATACAATGTATTAAATTGTCGGATTTAACCCTTCCTTTCCCTATGTTATGTCGATTAGGTTAGACATGTGGACTTTTGATTTTTGATTTTATATATTTTTCTTATGTTTCCTATATTTTTTAAAAGAAAGAAACATCCGTTTACATAATTCCCACCGGATAAGGTGGCCTTGCAATCAAAGTATCAACTCTTGGCAAAGGCAATTTCCAACTGTCAATAACCGTTATTTTCCCGCACAAAAATGCATCCTGTCAATTTCTATTTTTATCGTCATCTTTCAACTAATCTCACTCAACGGCTATGTCCCCTAGCTCAATCACACGCTTCGATTCTACGGAAACTCAAAGATCTCAGACCCCTTCGACAAATTCATGCCCAAATCATCACCTCTGGCTTCACTCACGACACCTTCCGCTCCAACAGTTTGATGAACCTATACGTATACTGTGGGCTTTTGGGTGACGCCAAGCAGATTTTTAATCAGATACCGTGCAAGAATGTGGTTTCCTGGACAATTTTGATATCTGGGCTGGTAAAAAATGACTGTTTTATTGAGGCGATCGAAGTGTTCCGCGAGATGATGGTGGGTGACTTTAAGCCCAATGCAGTTACAATTTCGAGTGTTATACCCGCTTTTGCTAATCTAGGGTTGATCCGGATTGGGAAATCAGTGCACTGTTTTTGGATTCGGGGAGGGTTTGAAGGTAATGTGTTTGTAGAGACGGTTTTGGTTGATATGTACTCGAAATTTGGGTGCATGGATGTTGCGAGGCAGTTGTTTGAGGGAATGTCAGAGAGAAATGTTGTTTCGTGGAATGCAATTGTTTCGGGTTACGCAGATAATGGTTTTTCTGAGGAAGCGATTCAACATTTTAATTTGATGCAGAGAAAAGGGTTGGCAGTGGACTTCTTTACAGTGATGAGTTTGATACCTGCTTCTTTGAGTGTTGGTTGTTTGCAGGTGGGAACTGGAATCCATGGTTTCGTGGTTAGGACCGGATATGAGAATGATAAACATGTCAAAACAGCTCTAATGGATATATATGTGAGTCACAATTGTGTTGATGATGCTCATCGTGTATTTAGTGAGATGCCTGTGAAGGATGTGGCTGCATGGACACTAATGTTATCAGGCTTTTCAAGCGGTCGACATTGGGATAGAGCCATAAAACATTTCAATGAAATGTTGGGAATGCATAACTTGAAATTGGATTCTATTGCTTTGACGAGCATCCTTTCAAGCTGCAGTAATTCAGGAGCTTTGCAACAAGGTAGACGAATTCATGCATTGGCTATAAAAACATATTTTGAAAATAATATGTTTGTGGGATCTGCTGTTATAGACATGTATGCAAACTGTGGAAACTTGGAAGATGCAAAAAGGTTTTTTCATTGGATGGGTGAAAAGGATGTCGTGTGCTGGAATGCTATGATTGCTGGAAATGGGGTGAATGGGTATGGCACAGATGCAATTGATCTCTTCTTGCAAATGAAGGGTTCAGGTTTAGATCCAGATGAATCAACTTTTGTCAGTGTCTTGCATGCATGTAGTCATGCTGGGATAGTTTATGAGGGGCTCCAAATTTTTTATCGTATGCTCAAAAGCTCGCATGTCATTCCCAATTTGCAACATTATGCTTGCGTTATTGATATTCTTGGCCGTGCAGGGCAACTAGATGCTGCTTGTTCATTCATTAATAACATGCCATTCCAGCCTGATTTTGATGTTTATAACACCTTGCTTGGAGCATGTAGAATTCATCATAACATTAAATTAGGGCATGAGATTTCCCAGAAAATTTTTGAGATGGAGCCAAATGATGCTGGGTGCTATGTTCTTCTTTCAAACATGTATGCTTTGGCAGGAAACTGGGAGGGTGTAAAGATCGCCAGAGCATCATTGAGATCAAAGAGATTGAAGAAGGACCCAGGCTTTAGTTCCATTGAGATAAATCAAGAAGTTTATACATTCATGGCAGGAGAAAAAGATCATCCTCAATATTTCAAAATTGAAGGGATACTAAAGTTCCTGATCTTGAAGATCCAGACGGCAGGTTATGTACCGAATACCGACATTCTACTCCAAGATGTTTCAGATGATATGAGGAAGGATATCTTGTATCATCACAGTGAAAAGATGGCCATTGCCTTTGGGTTACATAAACTGCCACGACAGTCATTAGGATAACAAAGAATCTGCGCAGATGATTGCCACTCTGCTAGCAAGTTCATTTCCAAAGTTTTTCGAAGAGTACTTCTTATTAAAGATGCCAACCGCTTCCATGTTTTCCAAGATGGAGTTTGTTCTTGCAGAGACTATTGGTAACTGTAAGACTATATTCATCCTGGAGTCATCATGATCAGGCATATGCTCATTTTAATCTTATCTAGCTGCACTTTTATTACTGATCATGATTGAATGCAGGAAAGCAGTTAAGCCATCTCAATTTTATTAGTGAAGTGCTGTCAAGGGACAGAATTATTTTTTGTTACAGCTCTCTTGTTAGTTAGTTTTTGTACAAGTTGTTTTCTATCACTTACTGATGGTGAATTTGTTAATTAGTTAGTGAGCTGTTAGTTGAGCTAAACCATAGGTATTTTTGTACCTCCTTTGTACAGTAATGAAAAATGTAATAAGACAGAAAATTCATTTCACAAAATTTTCTTTTACCTCTGTTTTCTTTTGAAATGGTATCAGAGCCTCATTATGAGCCTCAGTTTTATCATCAGGCAATTAAACATCAACATTGGCGTGATGCTATGGATGCTGAACTGCAAGCCATGGAAGCTAATCACACATGGTTCTGTTGTCCCTCTTCTCTTGGCAAGCATTCCATTGGCTGCAAATGGGTTTATAAAATCAATTTTAAATCGGATGGGAGCATCGAATGTTATAAAGCCAGGTTAGTGGAAAAGGCTTCACTCAAAAAGAAGGATTGAATTTTTTTGAAACCTTCTCTCCTGTGGCAAAATTGACAACAGTTAAAGTATTATTGGCTTTGGAAACTCGTTTTAATTGGGACTTTTTCATCTTGATGTTAATAATGCCTTTCTTAATGGTGATCTCTTCGAAGAAGTCTACATGGACCTTCCTCTCGGCTATTGTAAACATGGGGAGACTTCTTCTCATGATACTAAGCTCGTTTGCTGACTTCATAAATCTATCTATGGTCTTAAACAACCCTCACGTCATGTCAAATTGTCTCAAGTTTTACTTGCTTTTGGATTCGTTCAGTCCAAGTCTGACTATTCCTTATTCACCGAAGGGGCTGATTCCACGTTTGTGGCGCTCCTTGTTTACGTCAATGATATTATCATCGCTTGACCTAATATTCAGATCCTTGATGAACTGAAACTCTTTTTGCACAGTCAGTTTAAGCTTAAAGATATTGGTCCATTGAAGTATTTTTTTGGTTTAGAGATTGCTCGTTCTCATAAAGGGCTTGTTCTCTCTCAATGGCACAATACTTGAAATTACTTGCAAATTCTGGTTATTTGGGCAGCAAGCCTACCTCTGTTCCTATGAATCCCAAGGTTTCACTTAGTGCTAATGAGGTTGAAGTTCTTCCTGCTCTATCCCTTTATTGAAGATTGGTTGGTACTTTTCTTTATTTGACCTTGACTTGCCCTGATATTACTTATGCAGCTCACAAGCTTAGTCAATTTCTTTCTCAGCCTCAGTCCTCTCATTTGCAAGCTGTTCACCACTTGCTTCGCTACCTTAAATCTGCTCCAGGTCAAGGACTTTTCTTCTCTTCCGCTTCCTCTATTGCCTTATAGGCTTTTTCTGATGCTGATCGGAGTGCTTGTATTGAAACCAGACAATCTGTTACTGGCTTTTGTGTGTTTCTTGGTGACTCTCTGATCTCTTGGAAGTCTAAGAAACAAACTACTGTGTCCCGTTCCTCTGCTGAGGCTGAATACAGGGCTCTTGCATCTACTGCTAGCGAGTTATTTTGGTCTCATCAATTACTTGCTGATTTTCATATTCCTTCAGGTTCTCCAGCTCTCTAGTTTTGTGATAATCATGCCGCCATCCATATAGCTTGAAATCCTGTTTTTCATGAACGGACCAAGCATATTGAGATTGATTGCCACTTTGTATGTGAGAAGGTTGCTCAAGGCATCATCAAGCTTCTTCCTGTTCGTTCTCATGATCAGCTTGCTGATGTTTTTACTAAAGCCTTGCCTGTTTCTTCTTTAACTCCTCTGTTATCCAAGATGGCTGTGATTAACATCCACAGTCCATCTTGAGGGGGAGTGTTACAGCTCTCTTGTTAGTTAGTGTTACATCTCTATTGTTTCTATCACTTACTGATGGTGAATTTATTAATTACTTAGCTAGCTGTTAGTTGAGCTAAACCATAGGTATTTATATACCTCCTTTGTACAGTAATGAAAAATGAAATAAGACAGAAAATTCATTTCACAAAATTTTCTTTTACCTCTGTTTTCTCGGGAAATTTTTTCTATCCAATACTCCCTCCAATGTAATCAGATCAGTTTCTTATTATAACTGGTATGGGCAATATGTGTATTTAAAATGGGAGCTTGCGGCTTATCTTTTTCACCTTTCAACTTTATCTAGATCCACATTTTCCATTGAATTCTTCATTTTAGTTAGTTTTATCATGTTCTTTTCTACCTTCCTCTTATACTTGTGACACCTTTAAAAAATCAAATCACTATGCTGCTCTGTATTTGTTACTATTTGTTGCTCACAGCTATCCCAACTTAACCACACAATGTATAAACTACTGTCCTTGTGGAATTCCAAAATAATGCGAGAAAAGTATTGAGAATGGAATTTGGGAGATTTGATCATGTGCATAAGTTATATGGCTATGAAGAACAGTTAAAATGTGAAATTCAATTTCTGGAGATAGAGTTGTAAAGGGATTCATTTAGATGAACTAAATTTTTGGGTCGAATTTTTCTAGTTGAGTTTCATCCTTGATTCAACCGCAGAAGAAATTGTTTACCCTGTCAAAAATTTCAATTTCTTGAACTTGTTCTTGGATTGGAGAATGTCAACAAGATCAGCACAAAATAGAAAGGAATGGAAGAAGGCAACATGGGTATGGGTTCTTTGTCTTTTCTACAGCTCTCTAAATCACTTATATGTTCCCTTTATTATTTAATTTCATATTATCCTTTATATAATTCTTTAGCTTCTTTGCTATATATTGCCCTTTTTTTCAGAAAATTGAACCCTGCACAGGAATATTATTTGGTGTTATAATCTCTTGATAGAAAATTAACCTTGAACATCCTACCCATGGTCTTTTGAAAGTTTTAAAGAAAGAAAAATGAGCAGTAAGGAGAAAAACATTGTAATTTAACGTACAAGATGATTTATTGAGGCAAGTTTCATATTTTATCCAAGTAAAGGTCCTAGTAGGAAACTCATTGCATGCTGTTCTCCAAATGCCAACACATCTCATATTCCTAACATGTTCAATAGCAATGACATTGAAGGAAAGGTCATTTGAGGTAAAGCTTGGACAAATCCAATGGTTGTGATGATTAATTTTTCCATTATTTCCTTGATTTTCCCATGCTTCATCGAAATGATCTAGTTTATGGAAGCTATTTTGCTAAATTTTTTCAATGTAATCTGTGAATAAATATTTTATTTGCTTCATTATGTATAACTTCTTGTGCTTGACTGCACCATAGGTCAAGTGAACTTTCCTTTGGAGCAAAGCACAACTGTGATGTTTGCTGGAAAATACTTCCTTATAAGTGCTCTTAGAGATTGTGGTTGGTAACAATCTCTAAGAGCTGGAAAGGGCTGAGAGTAAACTTTCTGGTTTTCAGGTTAGTTCACCATTCAAGGTTTTAAGTTATGGTTTAAAGTAGGTGCAAGAGGATGAGAGGGAATAAGAAACTAGTTATTTCTGGACAGGCTGCTTGTGAGTTCTTGCATCTTCTCTTTCCTTGAAAACTGAACTAATTTTTTCAGTGCTTTTTCCTATCAAGATTTTAATTGACATTATGAAGAATAATGCTTGTATTGAGGAAACACTTGCCTCAGAAATTGAAAGGAAATGGATGTTCGAGATAACTTTTGCTTCTAACTGAATCGGCAGATGCATTTAATGATGACTTTGGATTTGTTACAAGGTATCATTTACAGAAGTTTTCTTAAGTTTATATGGTCATGGATTTCTTACACACACACACACACACATATATATATATATATATATATATATATTTTTTGATAGGTTGGATTTCTTATAGATATGATATGTAGAAAGATTTTGCTGCTGGAAATTTGGAGTGGCGTGTTGTCTTTTCATTGGAATCTTTCTTGTTCCTTTCTTTTCTCTTTCATCGATGCCCTTGTTAATCTCATTTTGTTTCAAGAGATCACCCATGTGCATAAATTTTTTGTTTATGCATCTCAGTATATTGCATTCAGTTTCTACGGTGATTCAATATAATAAAAAACTGGAAACAAGCAGAAACTAACCCAAGATGTAAACTTAACATTTACATAACATCAAACAGCTGGACTGAATCTGTTTTAGTGCCTTGGGACAGTTCTTTTTTTAAGATAGGTCAAATAACAATTAGCAACAAGACAAACAAAACCCCACATGTTGACACCTTTATCAATCATAAAACATGGACCTGCATTTCATCTATATTGACAAGCTCAAATTTGCAGACATCACCTAGCTTGAGATTGTGACAGCGTGCGAAGAATCTCCATCCTCCTGAAAAGTAATGGCCTCCTTTATCATAGAGGCAGATCACGTCCCAAGCTTTCCCTGCTGAATCCCTCAGGACAACCTTCCTCTTTAATGGAGGAAACTGGGCAGCTGCAGAGAAGGATTGAGGAATGTGCTGCATAAAATGGCATCCTATCTTGTAAGTCACTTATAAAGAACAAAAATAGGAAATTTCGGTTCATTATCTACAACATATATCATCAAAATACTAAATGCACAAAAGCACCATTTGCTTTTCTGTTTCTTTTTTCTTTTTTTCTTTTTCTGTATGTGAAATGAAGTTACAAAACATTGGTTTCTGAATTATTGGCTTTACTGGCAACACTACAGTCACAGAAAGCAAATCAAACAAGACTTAGAACACTGATTACCAATAGGAAAGGGTTCTCCACACTGGACTTGGTCATACTAGCCATGAAGTGGGGAGATCCGGAGGTGAAAAGCTTAGTTGTTTCCCCAATTCTGGAACTTTGACCTGAACCCTCTTCAGAACCCTGGAACTGCAATCCGTGGAGATCCAGTGAACCAACTGGCCTTTTCTTTGGTACACCTTGACCCTGTTTTCCATCCCTGTTACCAAAAACAGGGGGTGCTTGTCTTTTATCCCCGCTCGGATCGAAAATTTTGACATAGAACAGCATATTTCCATCATATCTAAAGGTCAAAAACTCATTGCCCCCCAGCTTGTTTTCTTTCATAAACTTCTTCCACCCCTTCTGAAGATAAGTACCATTTGCATCATTCTTCACACTAACACGCCATTGGCTACCAGATGGACCTGTTAGAGTTGCTGCATTGGGCATTTCTTTTGGCAAATGCTTCATGAAATCTGGAGGGATCTGCTGGAGCAAGTAGAGAGCAAAAACATTAGGAAGAGATCAGAAGGAGCCTCAGAATCAGACTGAGGAAATGCATGGCATCAGCAAATGAAGAAAAGAAGAAGTACCATATGCTGTTTGATATCTTCTCCATAGATGATCTTGTAGAAGTGAGGTCTAGCGTCTTCAGTCCTCAGGTTGTCCTTCTCCATTGTTTATCTGTTTGAAGCTTTTGAACCAGTAAGTTTTGAACTCAGAAGAGGTGGAACCAATGAAATGAAAAGGCAGGAAGTAGGTTGTGTATTAGGGATAACAGAGATTGAATTCTGGGTTGGGGATTGCTTCAATAATGGAGCATTGTTGAGATAAAGACAGGTGGGTTGAATTTTCCATATATGGTTTCTGGGATACTTGCAGCTCATGAAGATGTACTTCTCGTGCATAAATGGTAATGCATTGATGTCGAATCATGACAAATATAAAAGAAAATGAAATATGATTAAAATTAATGAAAACTTACTCTGCATCATAAAATTAATCTATGTTTTAGGTGGGATGTTCAAATGAAGTGAAAATAAATTCAAGTTAACTAGTGTAAAAACTATTTATAGAATAATTCGTGCCCAAATCATGACATCAGTTTGATGAACCTATACATATGCTGTGCAAGAACTTAAGTCTCTTGGTCAATTTTGATATCTGGCGATTGAAGTGTTCCAGGAGATGGTGGTGGGCGACTTTAAGCCCAATGCAGTTACAATTTCTGAGTGTTATACCTGCTTTAGCTAATCTAGGGTTGATCCGGATTGGGAAATCAGTGAACTGTTTTTGAGTTCGTGGTTGGTCTGAAGGTGATGTGTTTTGTGGAGGCCGCTTTGGTTAATATGTAATCAGAAATTTGGGTCCATGGGCGATGTGAGGCAGTTGTTTGAGAGAATGTCAGAGAGAAAGATAATGGTTTTTCTGAGGAAGCGAAGATTCATCATTTTAAATTAATGTGGAGAAAAGGGTTGCCAGTGGACTTCTATACAGTGATGACTTCTATACACTAATATGTTTGTGGGATCTGCTGTTATAGACATGTTTGCAAAATGTGGAAACTTGGACGATGCAAAAAAGGTTTTTTCATGGGATTGGTGAGAAGGATGCCTTGTGCTGGAATGCTATTATGGCTGGAAATGGGGTGAATGGGCATGGTGCGGAATGTGGATGCAATTGATCTCTACTTGCAAATGAAGGGTTCAAGTGTCTTGCACATGGATGTAGTCATGTTGGGATGGCATATGAGGGGATCCAAATTTTCTATCATATTCTCAAAAACTCTCATGTCATTCCCAATTTGCAACATTATGCTTGTGTTATCGATATTCCTGACTTTGCAGGGCAACTAGATGCTGCTTATTCTTTCATTAATAACATGCAGTTCCAGCTGATTTCTTACGTTTATATCACCTTTGCTTCGTGTACAGAAAACTCATTGTAATATCAAGCTGGCATGAATTCCAATATATGTTATGTACACTTTTTCATCATCTCTTCCTTAACATTTTAGAGATTGAGCCAAGTGATGCTGGGTTCTATGTTCTGCTTTCAAACATGTATGGTTTGGAGCATCATTGAGATCAGAGATAATTGAGATCAAAGAGATTGAGATCAAAGAGATTGAAGAAGGACCTAGGCTTTAGTTCTTTAATCAGAGATAATTGAAGGAAGAATTGTATCTTTCATTGATCACAAACAACCTATTTATATATAAGACAATCCTAAATCAAATAGGAAAGAATATGAACTTTCCTAACTCTACATGAACAGTACTGCTTCCTTTTCCCAACTAGCGAATTTACAATACTATAACACTTCCCCTCAAGTTAGAGCATAGATGTTGATCATGCCCAACTAGTTACAGAGATAACTTACTCGATCCCAACTCAAAGGTTTTGTGAAAATATCTCATAACTGTTCTCCAGTCTTTACATATCCTATAGAAATCAACCCCAACTTGATCTTCTCACTGACAATATGATAATCTATCTCAATATGTTTGAACTCGTTCATGAAATACTGGGTTGGATGCTATATGCATGACAGCTTGGTTATCACACCAAAGCTTCATTGGTAATGAAGTTTCGATGTCCACTTCCATCAATAATGGATGTATCCACATATACGAATTGTGCCATGGCTCGATACTCCGACTCCACACTAGACCGCGAGAGACAACACTTGGCTTCTTACTCTTTTATGAGACTAGATTTCCTCCAACAATAATTCCTTTAATGGCATAATATCCTAACGTGGATCTACTGTCTTCCTTAGATCTTGCCCAATCTACGTCTGAAAATCACTCAATTATGGTATGTCCATGCTTCTTATATAATATTGCACGTCCAAGAGCTTCTTTCAAGTATCATAGGATATGTTCTACAACTGCCCAATGACTGACTGTGGGAGATGACATATACTAACTCAACACACTTATTGAATAAGCAATATTCGGGCGAGTTACTGTTGGGTAATTCAATTTCCTAACTAGTCTTCTGTATCTCTTAGGATCTTCAAATAGTTCTCCTTCCTTAGTTAGTTGTACATAAGGAGCCATAGGAGTACTACATGGTTTGACGCTCAATTTCTCTATCTCAGATGACATATAAAGTATATATTTTTGTTGAGATAATGCACTCTCGCATTTCATGACTTCAACACCCAAGAAAACTTCCAACATTCCTAACCTCTGTGCAAGTCCTAATCGTGAAGAAAGGATTTCCACCGCATAATATACCTTTGGAGTCACTCCTAGTGATGATAATATCATCCACGTATACTACCAGTAGAATAATATCAGAACTGGAGTTCTTTTAGAAGACAGAGTGGTCAAACTTACTTTTCTACATGCCAAATGTCTCAACTGCCTGACCGAATTTGCCAAACCAAGCATGGGGACTTTGTTTCAAACCATACAAAGATTTTTGAAGACGACACACCTTCCTTATCTCCCCTTGAGCAACAAACCTTGGAGTTTGCTCCATGTAAACTTCATCCTGAAGATCTCCATGTAGAAAGACATTCTTGATATTAAGTTGATGCAAGTCCCAATCATAAGAAGCAGCAAGAGAAATAAATATACGAACATATGTCAGCTTAGCTACAAGAGAAAAAGTATCAGAATAATCAACGACAACCAATAGCCTTCTTTCTAGTAGGTAAAGGCACCAAGTCCCATGTACCATTGTCATCTAAAGCCTGCATTTCATCCACCATAGCACTAAGCCAAATCAGGTGAGATAAAGCCTCTCACAGATGTTGTTAGAAGAGATAGAATCAAGAGATGCAACAGCCAACAAGAAGAAGTTATAGACAAATGGTTATAGGAAACAAACCGAAGAGATCGGGTGAGCACACCGACGCTTACCTTTACTGAGAAAGAATCGGAACATCATTTTGAATTCGATCTCGATGACAGCGTACCGTTGTCGGGATCATAGATTGGAGGGTTCTAGCGTCGAGAATACACTTGAGTAATGGAAAGTTTAATAGGAACAGGAGCAGGAGTAGGAGTAGGAGAGGAAATAATGGATATTAATAAATCATCATCCTCCCCTTGACTAGTAACAGTAGAAGAGAGGGAAAACGGGGTACTCTAAAAAAATGTAACATCAATAGACACAAAGTATCGTCGAAGAGGAGGACAATAACATTGATAACCTTTTTGAACATGAGAGTAACCTAGAAAAATGCACTTTAAAGATCAAGTTTAAAAACTTATGGATGGACATCCCAAATAAACCATGTGCATCCAAAAACCTAGGGCTCAATAGGGAACAAGGGATTATTAGGAAACAATTGATGATAAAGAGTTGCCTGCCTTAGAACCACGGATGGTACTCTATTAATCAAGAAATGTACAAAGAGAACGATCAACCAAAAGTGCTTAGAACATGCACATTTTGAATAATAAAATCTTAGTCTTGAGAAAATGTCTATTCTTGCTCTCAGCTACCCTATTATGAGAGGGTGTATCCACATAAGAGGTTTGATGAAGAATCTCGTGTTATAACATGAAAGATTGAAAAGTTCAGATAAATATTTTTTTGCATTATCACTCCTTAATATTTGAACAGGTAAATGAAATTAGGTTTGAATTTTAGTACAAAAGGTAGTGAAATGAGAAAATAACTCAGAACGACTTTTATTAAATAAAGCTAAGTCACACGTGAGAAATCATCAACAAAAGTAACAAAATATTTAAAACCAATGGGGGACATAACTGGACGATGACCCCAAACATCAGAATGAGTTAACTCAAAAGGAGCGGAAGCTTGTGATGAAGCTCAGCATATTGGCACGACTCACAATTCAACGAGGACAAACTAGAAAATTGAGGAAATAATTTCTTCAACAGAGAAAGAGACGGATGACCTAAGCTTACAATGAACTGGAGGGTCGGCAATCCTGCATGCACAGTTTTGGAAACTTTAATCAAGAATGCAGGCTCAGACTCTGTCCTCTACTTCAATAACCCGTCACAAAAGATCTTGAAACAAACAATAACCAAGAAAGAATGAAATACTGCAATTAAGTGTTCAAGTAAGTTTACTCACAGAAATTAAATTAAAGGAAAAATGTGTGGTAAACTTAGAACATAGGTCAAATGGATGAGAGGAGTAGGATTAATTGTGCTCGACCCAAGAACACATGGTTTAGACCCATCGGCTAGGGTGATAGTAGAAGTGAGAGGGTACGGATCAAATGTGGTGGAATAAACAAGAATTACTTGTCATGTAGTCCGTGGCTCTAGAGTCAATGACCTAGTTGAAGGAAGAGGACATAAGGCATGTGTCAGGTTTACCTGACTCAGCAAGTGCAGTGGTGGGAGTAGAAGTAGTCTTCAATAACTTGTCATGCTCATCTGTAGAAAGCACAACTGACTGCTCTAAGGTATTACTTGCAGACGCAACGCGAGCATATTGAAATCTTCGGTTTTGATTTAGCACATTTCTACACTCTCAACGTGTATGCCCTGGCTTATGATTATAATAACATACTCACTCCCCTTGAGGACCGACCTAGAGGCTCAAGAGCCCATACACTACTCTTGGTTTGCTGTTTCATCGGCTCATAGTTACTATTTTTACCGATCAATGCATTACTTATCTAATAGACGGGAGATCTTTTGTGCATGTGACAATCAATAGTTCCTCAGAAGCAGGAAATCTCGGGACTTGAGAGAATATGAGATTTGGCCATATCAAATTCTAAAGGAAGACATGCTAGAAAACTCATAACTACCATATGTTCTCTTTGAGTTTGCTGGACTTTGATATCGGTACTAAAGGGCATCAACATATTCAACTCCTCATAAGTTTTGCTTTCCATGGCTGGGCAGAAGAGACTCGTCTTATTTTTCAAGTCGATTTAAAAAAGTATCGTGATACCTCAAATATTCGTGAGACGTTCCCTTTCCCATAATATAGAAACTCTAAGTAATCCATTAATTATTTAATAAATTTACATAGTGATTAATTAAACCAATTACCTCACTATCAATGGAATTATGAATCTGTAGATAAAGGTGGGCATCTTCCTCCATTCACTGTTCTTTCGAATCATCAATTGGTGGGTCCTTTGTGAGATGAGCAACCATACTAATGCTCCTTACATAGAGGCGAATTGTTTTACTTCAGTCCAAATAATTGAGCCCATTCAGTTTGTGTTTCATGATTTTGGACATCAGCGGAACCACTTCTGGTACTAAAGTAGGCTTCTAATCGTTCGCCACCACAATAGACTTCTTCTCGGCTGTATCACTGATGAGTATATAAAATACTCATTTTTAACTCTATGTCTTAGTTAGTTTTTAGTAGTTTTAATTTTAAATAAGTGTCCTAATTATCTAAATGTTCATCTTTGTGATTAGGTCAACCATTTGACGAAATTTGGCAAAATGTGAAAATCGCGAATTTCCCACACAAAGATAAGTAGCACTAACGTATTCAACTTTTTCTAGTTTTAATATGAGCTCAAATGGCATCAAGATTCATATGGATGGATTCTACACTTCAAGATCTTTCCAACGGTACCAAGAACATTAAATTTGGCGTCCGAACGAAGAAATTATGCAAGTTGCAATTCATGAAGTTATTCAATGTGGCGAAGGCACTGGTTCACCGTGGCGAACCAGAAGAGCAACAAACAAAGATGCTACGGGTTTGCTGCAGTGAACAACCCCTTCACTACAACAAAGGTGTTTTCCACGGTGAAGTGGAAGAGAAATTTGTCTAACTTTTGGCCCATCAATCACCCATGTCCCAAGACTATAAATAGGGGTTTTCGAGACAAGATGGGGGTTCGCACTTTGGAGGGTTCGGCTCTAGAGAGAAGAGGGAGACGAACATAGAGATCGACATCTACCTTTGGAAGATCTATGAATTAGAGGGAGAAGAATAAGAATCCACCAATCTTTCAGCATTAGAGTTCTTCTACCCTCACTTTAAATGTTTTCTCCAAACTTTATGATGTACACGATTTCAGTTATGTTCTAAACTTACAATCTAGGGCTTTTGAATGTATTTTAGACATGAAGCTTATATTTAATTGTTAGGGTTTCTTATTCTATTGTTTCATGTGATTCTGCCTCTTTTGATTAATCCTTGATTTTGTTTACACGTTGATATATGGCCAATATTAATGTGGTGGGTGGTTCTCTATGAGATCTTAGAAGGGAGTAGAGAATTAGACGTAGGTGAATAAACCTAATTAGCTAGTGGTGTAGAAATCATCGGTAATTGGGGGGCATGTGAGGTTCTTGGGACCTAAAGTATCTCTAATACTTGGGGTTGAGCTGAGAAGCAAAAGACCTAGTATTAGTTCGTAGGTTATCTGACCTCGAGAGAGGTTGATTAAATTGGGTCAGAATCGTCTCGGGAGAACTTTCTCGAGAAACAATAGTATAGGAGTCTAGTTCAAATATAAGTGGATTGTCCAATTGCACAAAAAACCCTAGAACTTCATTATCTCGTGAGACCCTTAACTTGCGTTATCAAATTGCTAGTTTTACAATTAAGTATTTTAATTTAGATTCAACTCAAATCATCACAATTGTCCGTTTGGATAATAGAGAGGTAGGCGAATTTTGGTACTTAGCATCCCTTTTATTCTTGTGGATCGATCCAGGTAATGCCTTCGCACATCAGACATTTCTAACAAGTGTATACTTGCGCGAATAGACACTTTTTTTATAGACACTTTACCCATATTCGTAATACAAAACACAAATATTCCTATCAATCACTCATTAGAACAACAAAGAGAGCACTCTACAGATAAGAAAAAAAAAAAAAAATCCTTGAAGAAACCCTAGGTCCATAACAAAACACCAAAAATAGTTGGATTTTGGCACCACAAACTAGATGGATGGACACTCGAGGCCAAGACGACCCTCCCAGTAGTCATTGAGATCGACCGAGTAGCCACTGCGCCATTACGTGGACCACGTGGGCGTATGTGTGTGAAACAAGGCAAAATCACTTATATCGGCGCAAGGAAAGCAACATGCGCTGTGTTTCCAAACACCACCTTAGCGGCCGTAGTCGGTGGGCCTAAGACACCTCTCAAGCGGCGCGTGTTTCTCCCATTTTCATTACCTCTATCGTTTGACCTCCGAGGTATCAACGACACAATGTAAACTTGCAAAAAAGGGCAATTCACGTATGTGTCGACCGCCTCCCGATGATTGCCATTAAGCTCAGTAAAATACGGTTAAGGGAAGCAAGGAAATTCAACCATTTTGGATTGATCACCTCTCATCGTGGCGATCCTCCTGATTTATAGAGGGTGGTTTGGAGAATCCCTCATTTTTCCTCTAGAAAGAATCTCATTTTCTTTAGGAACGAAAGTTCTCTTTCCTTATCAAATATTAATTCTTCTTTATCAGGGATTATCCTTCTCTCGCCTGCATCTTCTCGAGGAGAAGGGACGGAAGATGGAAATTCATCGATAATATTACTTTATGGATTTTCCAATTTCTAGGTGCTTATTCAACAAACTTCCTATGTGGGGTAGAACGGGCCATCGATGGACTTAAATCCTAGACGGACCAGCCTTAAGCAAGCGCTGGAAGTTTGACCTTACTCTTCAGCGGCCCTTAGACTCCCGCTTGGGAAGTGTCCGTCAGTTTCGGTGGAGGCATGAATCCTGGTCAAGCTTAACATGTGCCAACCGCCCGCCTATCGAGTAAATGGATCTAAAGATCATGGTACTCACAATGTCCCATTTTTCCTCCTGTTGGAGTCTTTGAGATGTTTCAATCGGGGGAAAATATTGTTGTTTTCAAATGTTGGATGTTTAGAGTTGAAAGGTTTGGGAGAAGTGATTAGTGCATTAAATGCGTTCGGAGGCGATGCTCATGTGTGTTTAAGGCGCATGGGAGATGCACGCCTCCTAATATAACATCCCGCGATCTCGCTTTGATTTGCATGACGACGCCCTACCCCTATAAATAGGGATAGTGGTCTCAAGAGTGGTTTCTTTTACGTCTTCTCAAAATATATATATATTTTTACTTATGTGTTTCATCCTCCTCTGCGCTTCTACAATTTCCCTTTCAAAGGAGCCATTGGAGACCCTTTGACGTTTCGACGACTTTTGATTTTCCGGTGAGTGTTTGCAACTCAAACTTTTTTCACGTCGTAGGTTTACTTGAGTGTCTTTGTTGTTGGAGGCGTCCTATTGGTTTATGAGATGGTTTTTGGGTTTTTGGTTTGCATTCCTTAGGTTTTGTTCCTGATGGGTCGTAAAATTTTTAGGGGAGATTTCTTTCTCCTTTTGTAGGGTTTTTTTTTTGCTTTATGGACCTCAAGACCCCTTCTTCTCTCTTTTATTTGTCAGAGAGTGTAAGAGGTAATCAAGAGGTTTCACCACGAGGTACTTGGAAACGCCTACGTGCGCCTAGCTGTTGCCATGTCTGTAGAGGAACTGAGGTTATACAACCAAATTCCTACCGAAATTAGTTTGGAGACGTCAGACTGTGCAGCTATCACAACTGTAGGGAGGCAAGAGAGCAGTGTTTGCCTACTTTACAAGGAGCAAACAGTCGCCTGCTTCACCTCTGCTCCATCGTTGGCAGAAGCAGCCTTCATTTCACTCCGGCACTCTCGCACTCATAAGATCCAAACGCTTTTGATTTTGATGGGTCATAAAGCAGGCTTCGAACTCTCTATCACCGGATATCTCATTCCAGGAGATTTGTTTCATCTATACTTTGAAGCTAGGCATTGGGGGCCGCCTGTCCATGTCGGCCCATAGTCCTCGATTGGAATTTGTAACCGGGCTCCCTGACTTCCCCAAGACGGAGGCGAAAGGGGTCGTCTTGGTTAAGGGCCCGTGGCATTGCACTCGGCTCTCCGTATTTCCTTTGATTTAAACCAACCCTTTGTCCCCAAGTTTGTCTCGCTGGATATCTGTTTTGCATGTCTCACATTTCAGTCATGGGTTTATTAACATACCTATCTTCTTGATGATTTATAGGTGGGCACAGGTTAGGCCGGTTGGTCAACTAGGTGGAGAAGGCGAGGTTGGACCGCATCTGTCAGCTCTTGAGATCACAAAGAGGGAGTGCCACCACGAGCTCCTTTTGTTTGTGAAGAAGCCTAGACTCGGGGTGCGCTCCTTCCCTACATGCTGGGCTCGCTCTTTCTCGTCTCTTCGCCCCAACGAGGTCATCGTAAGGTGAGCACCCTGCTCGGCGACCTTTGAGGTTGTTGGTAGGAGGCTCTTCCCAGGTGGAGGTCACTCTAGAACCCCTTGTCCGGCCGTACATTCACCTTGGTCGTAGACCCTGCCTATCCCCTCAAGAGTAAAAGAGGAAAAAGAAAAGAAATCGGGTAAAGTGAAGGTCGCTGGCACCTGATCGAGGGGTTCGTGGACTAGACGAATCCGGGAGTTAGTGAGTCGGCTGAAGAGGAGGAGGCCAAGATATTTGGTCTTGTTTTCGATTTTGCTACAAGGATGCTCAAGCGAGTGCCTAAGGCTCGTGGGGTGACTACCCCCTCGACGCCAAGTACTCGCGTAAAGGGTCCAAAGTTAATCGGCTTGGGATGAAGAGGCTCAGAAGAGTCCGGCGGTAATAAACATGGACTCCCCGGACTGAGCTTTTGATGCCTAGCCGGCTTTAGAGGGTGCCCCCCAGGATGCCTCCAAAGAGGCTTGTGCACCACCGGAGGATGGAATCCCAACCGGGGAATCTCCGTTAGAGTTAGCTGCCGCTCCGTTGTTCTTAACCAAGCTTGCAAGCACCGGCCCGCAGCCAAGGATGGCGACCGACCGCCGCTTAAGCTCGTACATTCCTTTAGGTAGTGGGTCCTCATTCACGGACACAAAGGGCTCCCTTCGACCTGTATATGGCCCTCGAGAAATCATTGACCATTGGATCCCATTTAACAAGAGGGAGTCTTCGGTTATGCACATGTGCGACCTCTACCACAATTCTCCTCCAGTGCCAAGAATGACTCTGTTCGAAAGCAAGATTCCATCTCATTTAATGCCACCGGAGGGGGTGGCGACCTTCCAAATACAAGGGTCAAGACAGATGCTCATCCACAATCACAATTTTCACCTACCGAACAGAGCTAGTAAGCTTGATTTTTACACACCGGCCTTAATTTTGCGATATTCTTCTGACGTCTTCTCTTTTCCAAGCTGTGACTACCATTCGTAACATGGCTCGCCAAAGATAGCGGTAATTCCAACCCGGACGGATCGACGCCGAAGCCACTCTACGCCCAGCCACTCCAAGCACCACTTTGCAGCTCTCGCCAAGGAAAAGTCCAAGTCGGGGCTAATCGAGTGAGGCTAAGGCCGATGGGGAGAGGTGATTGTGCGGATGGAGAAGGAAGATGAAGCAAAACAGAGGTTGCGGCCCGCCACACGCTGTAGTAAAGACGCCAGAGCAAGAGTATGAGGACTCCGGGTCCAAGAAGCCCTCATACAAGTGTGCTGTGCACAAGGCGAAGGTCGATCAGTCGTCGAGGTTGAGCGGACATCTCACCCACTAGAGCTCGGAGCAATCAAAGATGAGGTATCCTCTCTCCATTCTCAAGCGGGTAGGAATAAGGAGGCCATGGAGAAAGAGTACCAGAAGGCTCTGGAGGTGATTTTTTTCAAACACAACATCTGTGGAGACCATCCAGAGGTCTCAGAAGGTATGCTTGACTCCGCCGACTTATGCCTCCTGGGTTCTTTATGAACCCAAGGTGCCCCCTTGTCTAAGCTGTTGTCGAGGCCACAACGATTAAAGCACCTCTTAGCGAAGCGGTCAAGGAACCCATGGAGTCTGCTGTTGCTGCTGAGGACCAGAGCAGACTCTAGTCCTTATTTTTCCATCCTCATTTTGTAATTTTTCTTTTTGTAAAGGGGCCTTGTTCGATTGCCACCACTTGTGTACTTTTTGGACGCCATTGGCGCTTTAAGGAAATACACATTTTTTGTTTACTTCTTCTATTGCTTACTTTTATTTCTCATCCCAACACCATTGGTGCTCTTATAATTTTTAAGCCATTGATTCCTTTCACTGTGCAACCCCTTTCCTCAATTCTAGGTTAGGATGGTCACTTTAGGACACCAACGTTGCTAGAGTCATGGTCTCGCCTGCATAAGAAAAGGCACCATTTTCAGCTCTATTGTAGCCACAGGGCCAAGGAACACCATAGGCTTGGTTATGTATGAACGGCCGAGGTCTTGTTTGGTTTCGTTTTGAAGTGTCAATAGGTTGGAGAGCCTCATTCAGCCTCTTGAAAGTGCCAAGAGTTAAAGGGCTTAGCCACTTCGCATCATTCGCCAAAGCAGCCTCGAGCCAAACGAGCTCCTGTGCCCATGGAGAATAATGTAAAGATCATGGTCCTCACAATTTATACCCCCCTTTTCCCCGGCTAGAATTTTGTGCTTCTTTCAATCGGGAAAATATCACCTCTAAACCTGGTATGGAAAGTCGAAAAGACCGAAATTTAATGCGCACATAATTCACGGGCGTGAAGCATGTTTATCACAAAGCGTGTGAACAACACATATCCTAGTCATTTCTCATGCGAACATTTTATAACGATGTATTTAATAAGCCTGTTGACGTTTCACCCCTATATAAAGGGGTCAGACTCCGGATGCTACATTTTTCATTATTCCAATGTAGTCTTTCACTAAGGCGCATTTCTTTCTCCTCTACTTTTGCAACTATCAAAGATGTTAGCCATGGATAAGACTACCGTAAGGCTTTGGAGCCGTTTTTTGCCTATGGTTACGGATGTCATGGTTCAAATGCAATATCCGTGAGACCAACCGTAGGTTCCGCATGGTATGCTTCGACTTCGGTCCCCTTCCTCCGGTGGTTCTTCATGTATTCAGATGCCCCTTGTCCGGGCATCCTCTATAGTCGCAGCAGCCAAGGTCCATCATGGAGAGGCGGTGGAGGAGCCCAAGAGAAGTGCTCCTGCTAGGGATTTAAATGGAACATCTTAAGTTCCTATTTTCTTCCACTTCATTTTTCAGAATGGGCCCATTGACATAGTATATCATCATGTAACTAATGATGCCATTGACGATCTATGATATATAGCTTCGCATTCTTTTGTCCTTTTTTTTTTGTAATAGGCCTATTCCTGCCGCTTGACATATATCATCATGTAAGTAATGACGCTACTAAATGTATTTATGATATATAACTTTGATATTCTTTGTACAAACGCTTTCTACTTTGTTTTTTTTGTCTTTACAAAATTTTGGCTATGATCAAGGTTTCCGTAGACACCAAGGTTAGTTATATCCAAATTAGGTACCCTCGGGGCTCTGGCCCATTAGGCAAGCAAGAGCCTCTACCGTGCTTAGCGTATTGCTAGCAAAGGCGACCATGCTCGTATCGTGAAAGTGCCAATAGTTCTGTGAGCCACATTCAGTTTCTTTGAAAGTACCGATAGACTGGAGCCACATTTGGTCTTTGAAAGTGCCAAATGTGCTTAGAGCCACATATGGTCTTGTGTAGTGCCAATGTTAAGAGCCATATCCTCGGGCCCTTTTGAAAATGCAACAGGTTTGGAGCCACATATAGTCTCAGGAAAGTGCCAACAGCTTAGAGCCACATCTGGTATCGTGAAAGCACAAGAGCTGTGAGCTCACATTCGTCTTGTGGAGAGGCCAACATCGGTTGATTCCGATCATATCCGAAAGGATTCCAGCGAACATGTCTATGTTTCTTAACAAAACGCCTCAGAAATGCCTCTTTCTAGGATAGTAGAGAACTAACGTATGTGAACTTCTCCTGCCCGTCCAGCATCACTGACTCCAAGGGATCCAAGGCTAATGGGTTATTCTCTTTCGCCCTAACCTGGGCGGCGAAAGGTGGTTGCTAAGCGGGTGCCACCTTCGAGGGTGAATTCCCAAGCTCTTCTCCCATTGCTCCTGCATGGAAAGCCGATAGCAGACCGCCAAGGCTACCGATCAAGTAGAAGGTCGACTTGCCGCACGTTGGTCAAGTAATTGACTATCCGGTGATATGTTGAAGGGACGACCTTCATCGAGCGCGCAACAGTCCGCCTACCATGGCATTGTATGGCCTCAAGCCTTCACGATCAGAAAAACCTACCAGTGATCGTCCCGCTTCGCATATGATGTGAAGTCTCCTAGTGTCGTGATTGTCGCGCCATTGGAAACTGTAGAGGATTCGCTCTAACCGAGTTTAGCATCTCCGCAGGAAAGCTTCATCTCGATCAAGGCCGGCAAATCAGAATAAATATGTCAAAGGGGCCGCTAGGGATATACCAAGACCCTATATACATCAAAATCGCTAATACATAGGGTGAGTACCAATGCATCATAATGGGGCACAATGACCCTGTTTGGGTTTACCGGAGGAAAGGATATGAGGCCATCTATCGGTTTGGTTTCTTCACGGTTGCCCCCTGTGTGGATAGCATTTACTTGGGCCTTTACTATGGCCGCTCTCAAGAGCTTCTTCTGTTGGCACTTTGATTAATACTAGTCATCAGACGAGCCTCCTAATATATAGTTTATGGCTAGTCTGGATTCCTCGACGGATCTACCTACCGGTTGTAATTTATTTGCAGCGGTTTAGATTCCACCCTACGCTTAACTTCCCGACATACCTTCTGAGGTGCCCCGCTTTGATTAGTCTTTCCACTAGAACTTGCTTCGACATCCCCGTTGGTCTCAGGCCCATGATCTCTATGATAACCACACTGCACGGATAGGCTTGTCTGAGAGGGATTCGTTTGGATTGGTGCAGGCCACTTGAAATTTTCCAAGTCACACGAGGGGTAGCAAAAACATATTGAGAATGCTTAGGGGTGAATCCATGAGATCCCTCTTTTTCTATGACTACCAATGGATCGCTTTCGCTCTCGCTCGACCTTCCTTGGACTCAGATGGCTTCTTTCTCGTCGGCTTGTTGCTCTCAACCGGCTTGCTTATAATCATGACAGTTTGTGTTGCTGCGTGAATATTGTCTTTCAACGTTGAGTACCTATCTTCCTGTCTGTATAATTCTTCCATGGTTGCCGACTGGTCTAAAGACAGTGAGTGGAAGAAAGGAGTAGACAACCCGTTTCCTCTTTTGCTTTCAAAGAATCAGATCCATGCTATAAGCCTCTACCCGCTCGACGGCTTACCCGAACCTCCTTGTGAAGTCTCATATGGATTCCTCTTCTTGCTTTAGAATAGTTTTCAAAGAGCTAATGTTCCTCTGTCAGATCGAACAAAGATATCGAGATGAACGTATTCCCCAAAGCTTATAGAACGTAAAGCCATTGAATTACGTGAGCCAGAACTGTGCTAGCACAGCCCTCGTAGACCGGGCCGGGAATACTTTTACAATGCACTGCCGCTGCCGCCGCTCTGTCATCGTCGATCAGAGCGGAGCATGTGATCATAGGGGTTAGCTGAGCCATCGAACGTGGTGAAAGCTAGAATGGAAAACTCGCGGGGCGACTCGTAATCAAGGATGTGTTTCCTTAGGGGTGAAGAGAGCTTGTCCTTAGGTTCCGATCGAGGGCTACGGCACGTGAAGGTTGGCGCCAGACCAAAGGCGATTGGGGCGGCGCGCATAAAGTGCTTCGAGGGTAGCACCTATGGAGGTTCCTTAAGGTGACCTAGCCGATATTGTCTTATGCCTCGCTTTGTCATGCGATGTACTCACTACCAAGCCATACTTAAGGCAAGGCGGCGAGGGCCTCTTGTAATGACCGTTCGCGGTTTCCTCCCGATTATTTCTACCGTGAGAGATTCAGGACGGGAGCCGCTTTAAGGACAACTCATCATTCGCATCAACGCCGCTGAACAACGAGCCCCTTCCCCTTTATCACCGCGATCGTTGCACATTGCGCTATTATTTTGTGCCTTGCGACTTTTTTTGATCTAGACAGAGGCTAGTTGTTCTTGCACCGTGTTACTACCGACCTTGGCAATCCTTTCCATCCGTCTCGCGCTTCCTTTTACTTTCTCTCCATGTCCTGACTCCAATGTAGGAATTAGTCTTCTATCGATGGTTCATCTTGAATGCCGTCATTATGCCTGATCGGGTGAATGAGGACGTAGAATGTGATTAGCGTAGCTTCAGCGATTTAAGGACCACTTACCGCCTGTCGGGCTGCTTTGCGTACCTATAAGCGAGACTTTCTGTTTGTTTCCCAAAGACGGTCCCAATTGTCGTTACCTCAATCGTTTGACCTCCGGGGCATTAGCGGCACAATGTAAACCTATAAAAAAGGGCGATCTGGCGGTGGTGGGCTGGCCTCCTCTACGATGATTAAGTCAACAAAAATACGGAGAGAAAGAAGAAGGAAATTCAACCGGCTTGATCGATTACTCCCATCGCGGGAGATCCTCCCATTTATAGAGAGTGGTTTGGAGAATCCCTCATTTTTCCTCCGGAAAGAATCTCCTTTTGTTTATGAACGAAAGTTATCTTTCCTTATCAAAGACTAATTCTTCCTTATCAGGGATTATCCTTCCCTTATCCAGGATTATCTCTCCAAGGAGTAAGGGATTCGGAAGCTGGAAAATTCGCTGATAATATTGCTTTTGCAAATTTTCCGCTTCTAGGTGCTTATTTGTAACAAACTTCCTATATGAGTAGAATTCCCATATGGGGTAGAATGGCTGGCTGGCGGACTTGAAATCCCATACGAACCGCCTTAAGAAAGCCTTGAAAAGTTCGACCGCTCCCATACCGTAATTCTCTCGTTCGAAGTGTCCGCCCCGGGTTTTGCGGAGGCAAGTGGAATCGGGCCGCTTCTTAACACAAACAAATAGCCCGGTGAGTATCGGATCTTAAAGATCATGGTACTACACCCATGCGCTCGGTTGGTGTTTCAAAGAAACACTTCACGGTTTTTCTCCTCTTCTTTGTTTTTCCGAATATTCTCTAAAAAATTTGCCTTTTCTAAGGTAAATTCAAAACCATGCTTTGATACCATGTAACCAAAGATAATTGAAGAAAGAATTGTATCTTTCATTGATCACAAACAACCTATTTATATACAAGACAATCCTAAACCAAATAGGAAAGAATATGAAGTTTCTAACTCTACATGAATACATGTTTCCTTTTCCCAACTAATTTCTAATTCTACAATACTATAACAAGTTCCATTGAGATAAATCTAGAAATTTATACATCTATGGCAGGAGAAAAAGATCATCCTCAGTTCTTCAAAATTGAAGGGATGCTAAAGGTCCTAATCTTGAAGATCCTAAAAGCAGGTTATGTAATGAATACCAACATTCTACTCCAAGATGTTTCAGATGATATGAAGAAGGTTATCTTGTATCATCACATTGAAAAGATACTTGGTTTCTGATTTGGATGAGAACCAAGCCGTGGATAGTCATTAGATAACAAAGAATCATTTTTTTCATCTCGTGATGACTCCGCCACTGGGTCAGTAGTTCATTTCCAAAGTTTTTCAAGAGTAATTTTATTAAAAGATGCCAATTGCTTCCATGTTTTCCAAGATGGAGCTTTTTCTCGCACTATTGGTAAACTGTAAGACTATATTCATCCCTGAGTCATTTAAATTTATTACTCATCATGGATGAATGTAGTGGAAATCGCCAAGGCTTCATCCGACTTTATTTTACCTCGATTGTTTACTACTCCCTCCGATGCAATGGGGCCTTTGTTTTACCTGATTGAATTCTAACTGAGTATTAACCCAACTATATGGGGTTTCCGTCATATCCTTTTCACCTTTCAACTTTATCTAGATCCACATTTTCCATTGAATTCTTCAATTTAGCGAAGTTTTATCATCGTGGTTAAAAACTTGTCGACACTAAGATTTTAATTTGGCCGTAGTCGTATCCGCCCCAAGGTTGACCACATTGAATTCGGAGCACGTACACGAGTATACTATCATAGACCTGAAAACTCATTGATCTCTACTGAAATCCTAAGTCGACTCTGTAGCCGACTGTGAGTTACATAAGAAAAAAGTACATCTTGCCAGTTCTTAATCAAGATTTCCCGCAATACAAAAAATCATTTTTTTTTTGAGAAATTTGAGATCGAAGAACCAAAGATCAACAATTTTTCACCTACTAGGAATTGAGATACAGAAGGAAAAGAACGATTTTGCGCTTTCTTACCATCACAACAAAAAAAATCAAAATTTTCTGAGATATTTGAGAATGATTTTGTAGATTCTTAATGTTTGCTTACCATCTAACAAAAAAAAAAAAAAAAAAAAAATCAAACCTTGCTGAGAAATATGACTGTCCTCTTCAAGAGAATCAAAGATATGATCAAATACTTTCCCGTGAAACCCCGAGAAGGCCCAATTTTTTGAAAAAGGGCAAAATGGTAATTTCGTCAAAATCGAATTTTTCTAGATCTCGATGACGGAATGCATCACCATTGGAATCGCCTCAAATCTAAATTTACCATGTCGAATTTCATCGAATTCCGAGACAATCGGAATTTTGCATTGCCAAGCGCAACGAGCCAGAAGGCGGACACTTGACATTTTAAGGGAGCCACGCGCGCCACGGTCGTGCTGCAGAACGAAATAACTCGAAATTATGCTGGCCCATACGACATGTGGTATCTCTTAATTGGGTAGAAAAGTCAAAGTGGGTGAATTAAGCGGATAAGAAATCTAATGAGCCAATGATGACTTGACAAGTGGCAATGAGAGGACATAAGGAATAAAAACAAAAGTTAAAGACAATCTCTTCTCATTTCGAGTCAAAACGTGCGGTGTGGAAGGGTTCAATTCTGCAGAGAAGCGTCTAACTTTCACTCCCTTCATCCTGTCCGCCTCCTCGCTTCGCCATACAAAGTTGTCACACAGCCACTGCAGATGATCGTTTGGTGAGTTTCACAACTCCAAGAGGTAGGGTTCTCCTCCTACTCCGGTTATTTCTATTTTTAAGAGCTTTGTAAATGATTTGCTGGATTTGAGGCCGCAGTGGCCGTTGGGATTCTGGTCCCAAAACTTGGGGACTAAATTGTTGGAATATTTTGAACCCAGCTTGATAGTTTAGGACTGTTCAGAGCTTGTGTGATAATTTATGCAATAAATTATGGTTCGTGTTTTTTGGGCCTGATATAGATCATGGATTTCGATTCCACAAAGTAGAACCGATAGCCAGAGTGGTCAGCCACTCTGACAGCCCATCGTTGTTTAGGACTCATAAAACAAATTCCTTGCTTGTTTGGTTGGACCGAAATTGTCCATGTGTTTCCAAGCAAATATTGCTCGACCGGATGTGACTCATCAGGCGGAAAAAGGAAATTGTTAATGCATATAATTAAATGTGTTAACATGATGATGAATTATATAAAAATATAATTGTGTGTAAGCCATTGAAATAAATTGTGATTAGCCCATGAGTTAATTTCGATGTTATCATAAGAATAAATAACATGTGATTAGTATGTGAATTGAATGACATGATGGCGCGGGTAAATTTATGTTAGTACATATACGACGGTATATTAATACGAATCATTTGAAACGGAATACTGCATTTCATATGCACCGGGCAACCTAGAAAATAGGTGTGGAGCGCATGACATGAAAGAAATGAAAGGAAAGGGTCAGGAAAGGAATTTCAGGGGAAGGCTTTCCGGAAGAATTCGCTCGAGCGGTCTAATAGCTTCATCTCTTAGGGTCAATCATGACTGCTTTAAAAAAATGATCCAACACCCGCTCGGAGCGTAGGGTCCAATATATTTACCGAAACCTCGACATGATGTTTCAAGAACAAAAGCTTTTGTTTCCTCGAAAATCCGATGTTTTTCTCACATTCGTACTTGCACGAGGAGCCTGGGTGGGAGGCTCGAGAAACGGGAGCGAGTCAGACTCATCCATATCGAGACATTCAAGCAGGATAATGCATTTGCTCAATGTAATTAGGTTGAATCATCGCGATGTGCACCAGCGGGGAGTAACCCATGTAGGAGATTATCACTACTGGCATTGCTCACCCTGGCGAGGGATCATTATTTTAGGTACAGGAGGTTCGAAGACGACGTCGCAGAGGCCGCTTGAGAAGAAAGCCAAGCATGACTTTGGTATTTATTTTGTATGACATGTATTAACATTGTAAATCTTAATATATGTTGGCATAAGAGCGATGTAATCAACTTGAACTATGACAATATAGTTGGGATGTATTTTGGAAGTAGTATGATGTGTGGTGGCTAATGCGCCATTTTACTGATGCATTTAGTCCCGCTTATTAATGGTATAGGTTTTTCATGTCGACGGGTTGTCAACGAGACACCCCGTGGATCGACGCCACATTTCCGTCAGGCAAACCCTAAGATGCTCTGATGGTGATTAGAAATCAGTTAACTCTTATTCCACGATGGAGTCTAGAGTGGTGTGGTGATGATAATGGTGCTCCGAAGCGGTGCGTGCTGGACGATGGTGAAGGCGAAAGGGAAGAAATCCGTGCATACACAGGAGGCATCTTTAAGCCATATCACACCTAGACTAATCCCCATCTCGAAAGCCGTAGATGGACTCAAGGACGATAAAACTATACCACATAACACAACCTACATTCCCAAGACTCGAACTCGAGACTTCGTTGCTAGGGAGAGACCCCAACCATCTCACCTATATGTTTGATGGTAAATAAACTTTATATTTAATAAAAAGATATTAATATAAATTATATTTAAGCATATGATATTAATATAAATTATATTTAACATTTGATATTAAAAGTATTATTTAATCAAATGATATTTTAATTTTTATCCCTAATTTAATATCAAAATCAATAAATTAATAATAATTCTAATTATATTTTTAATTACAAAATTTTGTAAAAATTTATCTTTGCATTAAGAAAAATCATTTTCATTTAAATTAATTTAAAACGATAAATATTTCAAAACAATTTTAAATCGTTATCTAACTTAACATAAAAAAACTGAATATAAAATATTAGTTCTGATAGAAAAGATAAAATATATTGTACTTTTTTACACGTATTATTATTGATATTCTAAATAGTTTCAATTCTTTATACATATTTCATTTAGATAACATTTAATTAATTTTACTCATATATATATTTGGGTAATAATTATTATTTATAATTTTATAACTCTTTTTTGGTGAATAATTTTATAATTACTTAAATAATATCAAACATAAAATATTTTATTTTATTAATTCTTGATTTACTTTTACATATATTGTTTTCTATTAAATAATATAATATTTTATAATTTATATAATACTTCATTTTTTTAATCTTTTCATCCTTGAGTCAAGGTGACGGCCGATACTAAGCCAATACATCGAGACCGATACTGCCTCAGGACCCTTCAGTCACCATCATACCACAACCTCAACCACGCTTTACTGGCAGCTCTTTCTACCTTTCCTTATACTTGTACAACTTTAAAATTTGTTACTGCTTGTGGCTCACAACTATAAATAACTTAACCAAACAATGTATTAACTATCCTTGTGGAAGTCCAAAATAATGTGAGACAAGTATTCGCACGGATTGGGAGATAAGGATCATGCATATGTTGTATGTGGCTATGAAGAACTCATATAAAATGTGAATTTCAATTCCTCGAAGAGAGTTGTAGCGATTCATTTAGGATGAATCAAAATTTTTGAGTAGGAATTTTCTAGTTGAATATTCTCTTGATTCAACAAGAAATTGTTTACTCGCTAAAAATATTGTTAGACCAAAACAGTTTTAAGTGTAAAACTGAGTTGTTGGTTGACTTCAGCCTAAATTAAAGTGTGATCCGGCTTGTTATTTTGAACAATATTTCGTGGGTTCATATTCTACTCCGTGAGGAGAATAATGTAGTATATTGATTTGTTCAAATCGAGTAAGAAATGAATGAGAAAATAGGCTCCCAAGTGACCCTCTTGAAATGTGGAAATAAAGGAAGTGTAATGTGGGATGTGACACCAATCCCACATTGGTTAAGGAAGAGATTCAACATGGACATATATAGGCTAAGTTCGGTTTATAGGTCAGCCTCAAGGGTACCATAGTTTTGGTGAGCTTAAGCGAGCACCTACATGCCTACGGCTCAATCCACACGCGCTGCATCGTCGCACGACCCGACCCTCCTCCTGCTCCTGCATGGGTGTGATTTAGCCAAGCCTTACCCAATTCTAAACTTGATCGAATTGAATTAATTCTAATTTCTGTGATCCAAATCAATGGGCTTTCATTTTGAGTTGTGTCTTTTAGGATGGTGACTATCTGGAAAGTCACCAAGAGGTCTATAAAAACTCAGGTTCATTGTCATTCGTTTTTCCCAACTAATTCGGTCATTCAGTAAACATTGCACTAAGATAGGCTTTAGTGCATTATTTTTTCGGCATTTAAGGCAATGCATTTGGAGAGCACACAACATAGTTTGCCTGGCCGATAGATAGATCGGAGTGCTACTTCTATCTGTGTGAAGATCATTGTTTCACGGGAGGTGACGCCTGTGATTCCATAAGCACCAAGAGTGGGGCGAATCTGTCAACTATATGAAAACAAACATCAGCTCCATCCGTCTGCTCACCAGTCTCGCTATGCAACGTAGTATTTTAGTTTGTATATATCGGGAATCGTTACGTGTAACACTCTCATGTCACACTTCTCATGTAACAGTTTCATGTTAAACTTTATATTTTCCGTGTAACACTTCTGTATAACTGTTTCACATTTACTTGTTACTGTTTTAGTATACATTGCATGTTTCAAAACTGAAATTTCAACAAGTAATTTTACAATATTTGAATACCCCACAGACAACATTCTTAAGACAGAATTTCAATTAGTTTAATTACTTGTTGTGGTTTTGATTTAAAACGGTGACTTTGTTTATGTTTTAATTTAAATCGTTACACTGTACAAAGATTCTTTGATAAACCATACAAAAAACATTAAAAGGTAATTTCAAAACAAGAACATAGATCAAGCCTCGTTTTATAACTTATTGCTTTTCTATTGTTTGAATAGTTTGTAATCTTTTGTTTATCGGAATGGATGTAAAATGATATTTAATGTTCATGCTACTACAAATCATGTTGTGCCTGCAGTTTATTTATGTTCCTACTCATGTGTCTCATGGGGAGAAAATCTAAAAGTTTAACGGGAATGATTTCAAGAGATGGCAATAGAAAATGTTGTTCTATCTCACTACGTTGAATCTTGTAAAGTTTCTTCATGAGGATGCTCCCATTTGTAGAGAGAATGAGGCCAACCGCCAAGTTGTTGTTGCGGTGGATGCATGGAAGCACTTTGATTTTCTATGCAAAAACTATATCCTCAATGGATTGATAACACATTATATAATGTGTATAGTCCAATGAAAACGGCTGGGAGGGCTGGGAATCCTTAGATAGAAAATACAAGACGGAGGATGCCGGAATGAAGAAATTCGCTGTGGGCAGATTCCTTGATTATAAAATGGTGGATTCCAAGACTATTATAAGTCGAGTTCAAGATCTTCAAGTGATCCTACATGAAATTCTTGCCAAAAGGATGGTGCTGGGCCGATTCTTCGGGAAGGGCTGCAATTATTGAGAAATTATCACCAAATTGAAGGACTTCAAAAATTGTTTGAAACACAAACGCAAAGAAATGAAGCTTTAAAGACTCGTCGAGATCGAGGATAGAGAGAGGGACAATAGAGTTCGAAAAGAAAGTAGGAAATCATTCCATGGAGTCAAAGGCACATGTGATTGAAGAAGGACATAAACCAACAAGAAAGAAGTATGTCACAACAAGGGGCCAAGGGTGGTAATTCCAAGAGGCTCTAAAGGCAATTACTGCGCATCAAACCGGGACATCGTGCAAAGGATTGTCGAAACCGTAAAGCACAAGTGAACCACAAGAGGAAGGCCGCCAAGCCAATATAATCGAGGGTGGAAAACTTTATGAAAATACTTATAACATGTTTTTCTCACGTAGTATCCTGTCAACTTGGTGGAAATACCTGAAATTTATGGGTGGACACCGTGGCCACTAGACACATATGCCTGGATAAGAAGATGTTCTTCATGAAGCAATTAATGATGGAGAACAACAACTTTATGGGAAATTCCTCTACTTCCAAAGTTGAAGCAAAGGAAAGGTTATATTGAAGATAACTTCGGAAAGAGCTGTCTCTCAATGATGTAAGGTTCATGTTCCAGAATTCGAAAGAATCTTGTGTCTGGATCGTTGTTGAGTAAGAAGGGTTTTAGGTTGGTTTTTGAGTCCGACAAATTTGTACTCATTAAGAGTGGGATTTATGTAGGCAAGGGATATATGAGTAATGCGCTCTTTAAGATGTATGTAATGACTATTGTATTTGATTTTAATAATAAGAACATATCTTCTGCTTATATGCTTGAGTCCTCTAATGTATGATACGGTAGATTAAGATATGTTAATTTTGATACTTTGCGTAAATTAATGAATTTAGAATTATTGCCTAAATTTAATATTGATGCAAATCATAAATGTGAGATATGTGTTGAATCAAAATTAACTAGAGCATCATTTCATAATATTGAAAGAAGGCACTAAACTCCCAGAAGTTAACTCATAGTGATACATGTGATTTGAAATATGGTCAAACTAGAGGTGGAAAGAAATACTTTGTGACTTTTATTGATGATTGCACAAGATATTGCTATGTATATTTTCTAAGGAGTAAAGATGAAGCATTGGAAAAATTATGCATTATAAGAATGAGGTTAAGAATCAACTTGGTAGAAAGAGGATTAAGCGCAATAAGAAGTGATAGTTGTGGTGAATATGATGCACCGCTCGATCGATTTTTGTCAAAGAACATGGTATTAAGTCACCAAACTCAAGACTCTTATACACCCTCAAGAAATGGAATTGTCGAACGCGAAAATAGAACACGAAAAAGAGAGATGATGAATGCCATGTTGATTAGTTCAGATTACCAACTCAGGGGAAGCTGCTTTTAGCAACTTATATTTTAAATAGATTACCCCATAAGAAGTTAGACAAAACCCCATATGAATTATGGAAAGGTCGGAGTCCTTCCTACAAATATTTAAAGTTGTGGGGGTGCGCATATGATGGTTCCTATTCCCAAAAGGATTAAAATAGGACCTAAGACTATTGATTGTATATTTATTGGTTATGCAATAAATAATAGTACATATCGTTTTCTAGTGCATAAATACAATAATTGAGTCAAGAAATGCATGTGATGGGAGTTCTCTTAAAAGAACTCCTTGGAACCTAAGGATTAGTGATATAGACTACAGAGTCTATAAATGATGAAAGTGGAAGAGGCACTAGACGTTGAAAAAGACTCCAAGTCTTGGCCTAGATTTTCTAACATATTTGTTAGAAAATGAGCCTCAAAGCTTCAATGAAGCAATGTCCACTCCTGAAGCACCCATGTGGAAAGAAGCTATAAATAGTGAAATTGATTCCATCATGCAAAATCACACCTGGGAGTTGGTTGATCTTCCTCTAGGGAGTAAACCATCAGGGTGTAAATGGATTTTCAAGAGGAAAATGAAAACTGATGGATCAATTGATAAGTACAAGGCTAAACTTGTAGCAAAAGGCTATAAACAAAAGAAGGTCTTGATTACTTTGATACATATTCTCCTGTCACGAGAATAACATCTATTCGTATGCTCATAGCTATTATAGCATTGCATAATCTTGAGATACACCAAATGGATGTGAAAACAGCTTTCCTAAATGGTGACTGAAATGAGGAAATTTATATGGCCCGAAGGGTTTATTTCTATGGGACAAGAGAAGAAAGTATGTAGACTTAAAGAATTACTTATGGTTTAAAGCAAGCACCAAAACCATAGCGTGCTAAAGACTAAAATCATTTGACAAGGTAATGATGTCAAATGGTTTCACAATTAACGAATGTGATAAATGTGCTCCTTAAAAGATACAAATAATGGATATGTCATTGTTTGTCATATGTGGATAGATATGTTTATTTCGGGGTAGTAAAATTATATTATTACAACTACCAAGAAAATGTTGTCTAGTAAATTTAACATGAAGGATCAGTGTTGCATGTTATACTTCAGGGAATTAAAATTTCTAGAACATCCGTGGACTTATATTATTTCAATCACATTATATTGAGAAAATTACTTAACAAGTTCACAAAGATGAAACAACATTGCTGTAATCGCTTGATATAAATCTTCTTCATTTGTCTAAAATACTGGGTCAAGCATATCAGCACCGCCTGAATATTCTTGTATCATTGGAAGTCTAATGTATGTCATGAACGCACTAGATTCGTATATAGCATGCCGTTAGTAAACCGAGTAGATATAAGGAGCGATCCAGAGTGTACTCATTGAAGGCAATTATTAGGGTTCTTAGATACCTAAGATATACCCAGAATTATGGATTGCATTATACAAGATATTCAAAGAAGCATTCAGAAGGGTATAGTGATGCAAACCGGATATCCGATATGAAGGATACAAAACGTTATGTTTTTACACTTGGTGGAGCAGCTATATCTTGGAAATCCTCAAAGCAAACGTGTATTGCCATATCCACAATGGAATCTGAATTTATTGCTTTAGATAAAGCGGGAGAGGAAGCAGAGTGGCTTCGTCAATTTCTAGAGGATATTCCAATATGGCCCAAACCTCGTGCTAACACTCAGATATCAGGATAGCCAATCTACAATTGGTAGGGCAATAAAATGATACGTATAATGGTAAGTCTAGACATATCGTCGTAGACATAATACCGTTAGGCAATTGCTCTCAAATGGGATTATTTCTATTGATTATATAAAGTCAAAGGATAATGTAATCTGACCGCACAAAGGTTTGACGCAGAGTAAGTAAATCTGCACATCAAGGGAATGGGATTGTGCTTCATGACAAAAGTTATTAGAATCACCTTACTGAAACCAACCTAGTTTGATCGAGATCCCAAGATCTAAGTTCAAAGGGACAACCGAATTATGCATGATTCAAAAGAAGCACTAAGGAGATAATCTCTCCTACTTATTCCTATGATAAACAAGTGCTGCCTGCAGAGTTTATTAGGGTAAGCTATGCTTTTAATGATTCTTATAACTTGGAAAATCCAAGTGGGATATTGTAGGATATTCTTAATAGGAGTCACCTATATGGGTGTGAAGGGGTCGCTTCTGTGAGAATTTATAAAGGTCAATTTCTTCTAAAGCACTCATGAAAACCAGATGTCAGTACAAAATGAATACAATCATGAGAACCAATCAGGTTAGGAAAGAGACTATGTGAAGTTTATTCGACTGACGCCATCAAACAATTGAATAGTTCAAGACATCACGCTCACTATTTAGCCGATAACCGCTGGGCTTCTCACTAGGAAGGTTCAAGGTCAAAAGCTACCTATCTCGATGCACGATCTTCCAAAGATGTACTCTATAGTCAGCATTATCATTCTCATACTAACCCAATTTCCATTCATGTGGGATTGTTGACCAAAACAGTTTTTTTGGCGGTAAAACCAGTTGTCAGGTTGACTTTGAGCCTAAATTAAAGTGGGACCCGATCATTTTGAATAATATTTCAGGGCTATATTCTACTCCGTGAGGAGACACGTATATTGATTTGTTCAAATCGAGTAAGAAATGAATGAGAAAATAGCTCCCAAGTGACCTCTTGAAATGTGGAAATGGGGAAGTGTAATGTGGGATGTGACACCAATCCCACATTGGTTACAAGAGATTCAACATGACATATATAGGCCAAGTTTGTTTCATGGGTCAGCCCCAAGGGGTACCATAGTTTTATGAGCGGAGAGAGCACCTACATGCCTACGGTTCAACCACACACGCACGTGCCACCCGCCCGCCTCGCCCCGGCCGGGCTCGGGTGTGGGTGTGATTTAGCCAAGCCCTATCTTTTTAGAGAAAATTGAATTAATTAATGGGCGTGAATTTCTTAAACCGATCGAAATGAATTAATTTAATTTCTGTATCCATGGGTCGGATTTATCCAGTCCGAAAATTTAATTGTATCTGTTCATCATGAACAGTTATTCAAAGGTGTCTACAAGCCAAGCTGGGGCTTTCATTTTGAGTCAGGTCTTTAGGATGGTGACTATCCGGAAAGTCACCAAGAGGTCTATAAATACTCAGGTTCATTGTCATTCGTTTTTCCCAACTAATTTGGTCACTAAGAAATGCAAACTAAGATTCGGCTTTAGTGCATTATTTTTTCAAAGATTTATAAGTGCAGCATTTGGAGAGTACACAACATAGTTTGGTTCGCTGGATAGATAGATTGGAGTGCTACTTCTATCTGTGTGAAGATCATTGTACTGAGTGTGTATTTATCCTCATAAGCACTAAGAGTGGGTGGAATTGCCTTAAGGACATAGTGTTCACTAGCCTTTATCTTCCTAAGTTCTATCACAGTTCCCGTCTCTATAATCTGCTAGTATCTAGTTTGTATATATCAGAAACTGTCACGTGTAACACTTTCATGTCACACTTCTCATGTAACAGTTTCATGTTACACTTTATTTTTTCCGTGTAACACTTTTGTATAACTGTTTCATATTTACTTGTTACTGTTTTAGTATACATTACATGTTTCAAAACTGAAATTTCAACAAGTAATTTTACTATATTTGAATACCCCACAGACAACAAATATCAATTTCTTGTATTTGTTCTTGCATAGGAGACTGTCAAGAAGATCAACACAAAATAGAAAGGAATATTAGAAGGCTACATGGGTGGGTTCTGTCTTTTCTAAAGCTCTTTGAATCACTCACATGTTCCCTCTCCCTTTATTATTTAATTTAATATTATCCTTTATATAGTTTTTTATCTTCTCATTATTTGTAAATAGAGCTTCTTTAAACTAGTGTATGAACCAGAGAATGTTTAAGCAACAATGGGATACATCAAACATAATTATGAATTCTTTTGAATTTTATCTTTTTTTTTTTTTTAATTTCACGTTGTCTTTTGCACAGTGCTGAAGAAGAATGATGCTTTCTTTTTCCAAAATAATTATTTTTTTGTTTATCACGGATCATTTATGCCCTCTGTATCATTTTATGAATAATGGATTTTGGCTTATAAATGAATCCCAGTTTCAACTATGTATAGTGAATGAGGATGAATAACAACAAACACCACAAAGTATTATTAATCATAATCTTCTCGCCTCGCTCTCGAGATGCCAGTTTTTTACATCTCAGAAAGCACACAAGTTTTTCCTTGTGCGGACCCTTTACCTCTTTGTTGATAAAAGGTAATGTAAGCTTAAGAGTGCAATATTTGTTAGGGATCATATGAAATGTGTAGACAGATAATAATTGATACTCTACGCTTAAATCCTAAGTCCCCAAGATTATACACACTTCTTCATCTCAAAAAAGTGCTAGTTTACAATCAAATGCATTTCTATCTTTTAGGAACTATTAATGCTGATCAATTAAGATCATGAAGAAAACAAACTCAGAATCCTTATTTTTGTTTCATAGACCTCTTATGCGTAAAATTACATAACACAAAGGAAAAGTGGAAGCTATCTATTTTGTTTCATGAGATTCCTGCGCATAATTTTGTTTATGCATCTCGGCTTATCGCATTCAGCTTCCTATATATATGCGGATTCAACATAGTAAAAATCGGAAAGATGTAAACTAACCTAAGATGCGAATCTTTACCAATTACATAACATTAGACACAGGAGGAATCGCTCAGGCCTTGGTAAAATTCCTATTTTTTAAGATAGGTCACATCATCAATGTTCCAGACATACAAAACCCCCATTTTGACACCTTGATCAATCATAAAACATGGACCTACATTTCATCTATACTGACAAGCTCAAATTTGCAGACATCACCAAGCTTGAGATTGTGATCGCGTGTGTAAGTACCATGATATTTAAGATCCACTACTCAATGGGCCCGGGGCTATGGGCCCGTGGCCCATTTGACCTATATTTGAGGCCACCCCACCAAAACCAAACAGACACTTCCCAGACGGGAGAGTCTAAAGAGGTAGTCTTGGAAAGCAAGGTCAAACTTTTTCAAGGCTTGCTTGAGGTGGTTCGTCTGGGATTTCAATTCCGATAGCTGGCCATTCTACCCCATATGTGAAGTTTGTTACAAATAAACACCTAGAAACGGAAAATCTGCGAAAACAATATTATCAACAAAATTTTCCAGCTTCCGAATTCCTTACTCCTTGGCGAGATAATCCTGAATAAGGGAAGGATAATCCTTGAGAAGGAAGAATTAGTCTGGAGCAAGAAAAACATATTTATCCCCTTAAAACAAGAGATCTTCCCGAGATAGAGGGAGATCCGCAAACCACAGTCTATAAATTAGAAGATCCCCCACGAGGGGGAAGGCGGGCACCTAACTCGAGCCTATTCTCTTCTCTCCCCTCTCCATATTTTTGCTAACTTAATCATCTGAGAGGTACGATCGCTTCCACCGTCATCGGATCCGCCTTTTGTGGGCTTATACCACGCCGTCGATACCCCAGGGAAGTCATGGAGTAATCCGGGTTCACATCACGATGTGGTGCTGAGAATCGATCACAAAGCCTCTACAACTTGACACTCAGGGGATCCGACGTTCAAAGTCCCAACAATCGGTGTCGTCTATGGGAATCAAATAAAAAGTCTCATAGACGGGCTGCAAGGGCTTAGCTTCAACGATTCTCTAGCAGCCCCCATTACCTAGAATTCTTTCAACTCCCTTCTAAGATCCTGGGATCTACCTGGCGCCGCGAATGTCGAACAACTGACATCAAAACACCCGAAGATCATTCCTCCACTCGCGCCGGAGACGGAGAGGAAACGGGAGCGGCTGCACAGACAGATTTGCAGAGCTACAAGCCTCACACCAACGCTTCTTGCAACGGAGAATGACCGCCATTTTGACTGTAGAAAAATCCGTGAACTTCGTGCTGATGTACAAGATGGCGATCGTGTTAACATCCAATAGCCCGCACAGTTTAAAGAACTCCATTACTTCCGCGCTGCTGGCGCCCAACAGATGATGAATTGGTCCTTCAAGAGATCCCCATCCATGTCTCTGTTATGAGAAGGAATGCTCGTGGCAAGACAAGGGCTAAATCGCAGCTGGGCACTCGCGACCGCCCGCCTCTTAGTGATGCCATCAATGGAGCTTCCCACCGAGCTAGGGAGTATGCTGACAAGAGGTAGAACTAATCGCTTCAAGCCCCCTGAAACACGACAGTGTTACCTGATGACACGATGCCGCCAATGCCACCTATGCATCCCGCCCTTCGGCGCAAGGCTCCATTTTATATGCAAATTTACAACCCTAATTGGGGGCACGACGACATGCTTTCCCTCTCTTCTCCCTGCAGGTAGGCAAATACATTCTTAATTACGAGCCGCCCCCGGGTTTGTCATGCTAGATTTTACCATGTTCGAAGGCTCTAATGACCCTTATGATCACATGCTCCACTATAATTAGGCAATGACACTAAACGCCGACAACGACCGTTTGTTGTGCAAAGTATTCCCAACTAGTTTGTGAGGGCTTACGCTAACCTGGTTCCACAAGCTCCGTAATTCAACAAACCCGCTCAACAGCCAGGCCGCATTCGTTCCTTAGTATCTTTGTTTAGTACTAAGAAAAGAGGAACATTAGCTCTTTGCAAACTAATTTAAAGAAGGAAGAGGAATCCATACGTAGACTTCACAAGGGGGTTCAAGTCATTCACGTGCAGGCTTATAAAGATGGGCGCACCTTTATAACTTCAGAGAAACTGTGTCATCCACTCCTTTCTTCCACTCATTGTCTTTAGACCTACCGGCGATAATGGAAGAATTATACAAGTGGGTTGATAGGTACTCAACGCTGGAAGATAATATCCGTGCAACAACTCAAACTGTCATGATCACAAGCAAGCCATCTGAGAGCAACAAGCCAGAGGGGAAGAAGCCGTTTGAGTCCAAGGAAGGTTAGAGTAGAAATCGAAAGCGATCCCAATCAATCACAGAAAAAAAGGGAGCCCAAGCAGTTCACCCCCTTGAACATCTCATATGAGAGGTTGCTGCCCCTCATTTGCGACTTCCTAGATTTCAAGTGGCCTGCACTGATCCAGATGGATCCCTCTCAGAGAAACCCATGTACGGTGTGATTATCATAGAGATCACGAGCATAAGACCAATAGGCGTCGAAGCCTAAAGTTCATGGTGGAAAGACTAATCAAAGCAGGGTACCTCAGAGGGTATGTCAGGGCGGTTGACCACGGCGAATCGGGCCACCAGCGCATGTAATTGAGACCGGGGCGTGGTCACCCCGCCGTAACCAAGGCCAACCAAACTATATTGAGCCTATCTGAATGACTAGTATCAATCGAAGCACTAATAGAAGAAGCTCTGAGAGCTGCCAACAGTCTCGTGACGCTATCCACACTCGAGGCAAAATGAAGAAACCAAGTCGATAGATGGCCCCATATCCTTTCCTCGGGTAAACCCGAATAGTCATTGTGCCCCATTATGATGCACTAGTATTCACCCTATGTATTAGCGGTTTTGATGTGCACAAGGTGTTGGTAGATCTTGGTAGCGTGGCAGACTTGTTGTAGCTACCAGCCTTCAATCAGATGAAGCTTTCCTCATGAATGTTGAACTTAGCTGGGCGAATCCTCTATGGTTTCAATGACGCAACAACCACGGCGCCAGAGACGCCGCACTCTGCATACGCGACCCGCCGCCCAAGAGGTTTTGTTCCCTGAGGGTCGAAGACTCAGCCTTACAATGCCATAGTCGGCCAGACCTAGCTGCACTTGATGAAGGCCATCCCTTCAATATATCACCAGATGGTCAGTTATTTGACCAACGTGGGGTAGGTTGACCTTTAAGGGGCCGTAAATGGGGTCACACGATTAGTTGCTATCACCATCCATACGGAATACAAAGTGGAGTAAGAGCTTAGGAGTCCTCTTCGAATATATAACCTCAGATAGCAACCTACTTGCCACCTAGGTTAGAAGAAGAGAATGACCCATTAGTCGTGGATCCCCTAGAGACAATAGTGTTGGACGGGTCGGAGAAGTTCACATACGTTAGTTCTCTGCTATCCAGCGAAGAAAAAGAGCGGCTATAACGCATATTGTTAAGAAACATAGATGTATTCGCCTGGAATCACTAAGATAAGATCGAAATCAACCCGTTGCCGGCCTCTCACAAACTAAATATTATCCTCTCGGCCAAGCCAATGAGACAGAAAGTGAGGCGTTTCCACCCAGATGGCCATTAGATTATTCAGACAAAGGTGGATAATCTTCTGAGAACAGGTTTCATCAGAGAGGTAAAATACTCTGAATGGCTTGCCAATGTAGTGGTGGTTCCAAAGAAGAGCGGTAAATGGAGAGTATGTGTAGACTACACGGACCTCAACGAAGCATGCCCGAAAGATATCTTCCCCCTGCCACGTATAGATCAGATCGTTGATGCCTCAACCGCATGGATGTCACATCTGACGCCTGGTACCACCAAATTCCCGGCGCAATCGCCGACGAGAAACGACCTTCATTACACCGCACGGGCTATACAGCTACAATGTAATGCCTTTTAGCTTGAAGAATGCCGGAGCGACTTATCAGAGGCTGGTGACCAAGATATTTCGACTACCGATGGGCAAGACCATGAAAGTCTACATCGACGATATGCTTGTCAAATCCAAAGAAAGCCTTGACCGCCACGAAACACCAAGAAGAAACTTTCGAAATAGCCAGGCACATACAACATGAAACTCAATCCCCAAAAATGTACGTTTGGAACCCAGCCGAGCAAGTTTCTTTGGGCTTTATGGTATGTAGGTAGGATAGATGCCAATCTTATTCAGCTTAGAGCTATTATAGAATCTCAGACTTCTACCTCTAGAAAAGGAGTTCAACAACTGATTGGTCGGCTGGTAGCTCTCGGACGGTTCATATCTCGTTTTACATACCGATTAAAGTTGTTCTTCACCACTATAAAGGAAGTCAAACTGACCGGCTGGAATAAGAAATGCGACCAGAATTTCATGGCAATCAAGTAATATCTAACAAAACTGCCGATTCTGGATAGCCCCAAAGCAGGTGATACGCTCTATCTTTACCTAGCAGTTTCAGATGTCTAAGTAAGTGCAGCTTTGTTAAAAGAAAATGAAAAACTGAAACAGAGACCTAAGATTCAGAAGAAAACCCTATCTAAAGAAGAAACTCAAAAATTCGCCTCTGGAGCAAAGGTCATCACGTGGCGACTAAAAAACTTCGCCCTTATTTCCAAGCACAAGGCCTACACCTAGGGCTACTACTGGCCAACCATGAGGGTGGATGCAGCTGCCTATGTCATGAAGTGTGATCGTTGCCAACGGAAAGCCCCTATTTCAAGGGTGCCAGCTCAAAACTTGACAACCATTATGAGCCCCTAGCCCTTCGCCTAATAGGGGATTGACATAATTGGACCACTACCTACCGCCCCAGCACAAAAGATGCTATTATTGGTAGCAACAGACTATTTTAGCAAATGGGTAGAAGCTGAAGCCTTCACCCCCATCAAAGATAAAGATGTCATCCAATTTATATGGAAGAACATCGTATGCCGGTTTGGAATACCACAGTTGATAGTGATTGATAATGGGCCACAGTTTGATAAAGGTGGTATACAGAATTTTCAAATTGTCAAAGTCAAGAATTTGTATTCAACCCCGCATCTACAAAGCAATCTTGCCAAAGTGAATCATTCAACAAGACTCTCCTAACAGCTTTGAAAAAGCGTCTACATTCGGCCAAAGGAAAATGGGTAGATGAGCTACCAAGAGTTTTATGGGCTTACAGAATGACTTCGGAAACCAACTGGGATGTCGCCATTCACCCTTACTTATGGGATGAAGGCTATAATCCCCATAGAAATTGAGATGCCCACACTTCGAATTGGAATTCTTGAAGAGGCTAATGTTGAAGCCAGCGGTTAAAGACCTGATATGATGTGACGAAATCATGGTTACCGTCGTGCGCATAATGTCATACCAGCAAAGATTGACAAACCTATACAATAGGAGGGTAAAATTGCGTACATTCCAAGACGAAGACGTTGTCTTAAGAAAAGTCTTTGAAAACACGGCTAACCCAGCAGACGGGAAGTTCCAACCAAACTAGGAAGAGCCATATACGGTAGTCTGAGTGGGGGAAACCGAATCATACGTGTTGAATAAGCTAGACGGGACTCTAGTACCCCAAATGTGGAACGCCATGCATCTGAAGAGGTATTACCAGTAAAATTTCCTTTGAAAGTATTACTATCAATAAAAACCGTCTTTAAAATATTTTGAAATTTTACAACCCGCCTTCCTAAAGACCGATGTGGCTCTACCTCATTAGTAATCCCCAAAAGACCAAATCGTGGCTCTAAGCCTGCTGGCACTTTCAAAAGACTAGATGTGACCCTTAGCCTATTGACACTCTCAAAAGACCAGACTGTGGCTCTAAGCTTGTTGACACTTTGAAAAGACCAGATGTGGCTCTTAGCCTACTGACACTTTCAAAAGACCAAACTGTGGCTCTAAACCTACTGGCACTTTCAAAAGACTAGAGTGTGGCTCTTGCTAGTACTCTTAAAAGACCAAACCATGGCTTCCCATTCGGCACTTCAAAGACCAAATTTGTGGCTCTAGCCTACTCACACTTTCTCAAAAAGGACCAGATTGTGGGCCTGGGGCTTTCACACTTTCAAAAGACCGATGCCCTTAGCTCATCACCTCAAAAGACCGCACTATGGGTCTCTAAGCTTATTGGCACTTTCAAAAGACCAGATGTGGCTCTTAGCCTATTGGCACTTTCAAAAGACCAGACTATGGCTCTAAGCCTGGTCACACTTTCAAAAGACCAGATGTGGCTCTTAGCCTGCTGGCACTCTCAAAAGACCAAATGTGGCTCTTAGCCTACTAACACTCTCAAAAGACCAAACCGTGGCTCTAAGCCCACTACAAAGACTCAAAGATCTCAAATCAGGACTCTAAGCCCTGCACTTTCAAAAGACCGACGTGGCTCTTAGCCCGTTGATACTTTCAAAAGACTAGATCGTGGCCTCAAGTTTGTTGGCACTGAAGATTAAATGTGCCTGAGCCCACCGGCACTTAAAAAACCGTATGTGGCTCTACTCAATCGACACTTTCAAAAGACTAAACCGTGGTTCAAGTACGTCGGCCTATCAAAAGCCTAAATGTGGCTCCGTGTCTGTCACTCGCAATACCATGGTCCCAAATTTCAAGCACAACCGCGACTCTTAGCTCGACCACCAAGGCCGGAGCCTCAAGAAAGGATATTTACTCAATATAACCCAACCTCGGTGTCTGAAGCAACGACCTAATGGAGTTATATCTCGTTAATTCCAGAAAAGAAAAAGGCTTTGCACAAAGATTACAAAAAGTTATATTTCATAAATATGCCAATGGAGTCATTAGTTGCATGATTATATATGTCCGTTTCGCCATATCGAAGCTCCGCAATTACAAAAAGTTATATCTCAAATACGCCAATGACGCCATTAAATACATGACATATATGTCTAAGGAACATATCAGACCATTACGAAAGAGGAGAAAGCTCAGAAGAAAAAAGTGGAACTTAGATGTTCATTTAAATCCCCCGACCGCACCTCTTCAAAGCCCGCCACTCTCATGATGTACCCAAGGCTAACAAAGCACTATGGAGAAAGAAAATTCGGAGAGCCTGCGCATATCTGAACCTCCGGTCGGTCTCCACTGATATCGCTGGCTTCAACACACAACATCTCTAGAGCCGCGGTGAAGACAACTCTGCAGCCCTTGGTAGTCTTCCTCCATGGCTCCCTTATCCTTGTAAGTTCACAAGAACAAAGAGGAAAAGAAATTGCAGCAGGTGAAAGACTTTGTGGATAGGTAGCACTCAAAGTCAGACCCCTATATATAGGGGTGAAACATCAATAGATGCATTAAATGCCAAAAAATCATGCGCCACGTGACCAATCACCTTTCACCTTCCGACGTGCTTTATGTGCACATTAATTTTCTAGTCTTTCTAGCTTTCCATACTCGAGGTTTAGAAGATAGTATCATTGTGAGTACCGTGGTTTTTAAACCCACACGACAGCCCAAGGCCCGCTTGACTCAAGTGCCCGTCTAACCCCACTGCATGTACCCAAGCTCACCTAATATACTGAAAACAGGTGGGCACGACTCTAAGCCTACTAGCACCTCCCAAAAGACTAGACTGTGGTTCTAAGCCTGCTAGCACTTCCAAAAAGAGAAACCAGACAAGGCATCCAGCTTGTTGGTACATGATTAACCCTTACGATGGTCCTTAGCCTGTTGGCTACAACCAAGGGCCAAAGATGGTGCCTTGCCTGCTGGCACAAGGGTGAACCCTGCCAGCTCCTAACTAAACGTTGGTGTCTTAAAGCCACCATCCTAACCCAGAATTAAGGAAAGGGGTTGCACAATGAAAGGAATCAATAGCTTAAGTAAACTAGAAGTTATAAGAGCGCTAATGGTGTTGGGATGAGAAATAAAAATAGACAAAAAAGGTGTATTTCATTAAAGCGCCAATAGTGTCCAGACAGTACACAAATGATGGTGGCCGAACAAGGCCCCTTTACAAATAATAATAATAATAATAATAATAATAATAATTATTATTATTATTATTATAAAATAAGAATGGAAAGAAGGGCTAGAGTCCGCTTCACCTCTGCGGACAACAACCTCCATGGTTTTCGCTTTCGCCTGGAGGTGCTTCGCCAATGAGTCTAAAAATAATCTATTTTTTTGCCCATTTTTCGAGTATATTTCAGGCAAAAGTTCAATTTAATGCAGAATTATGGAGATTTTACCTAGATTTTTTGTTTTGCAGAAACTTAAAGAAAATAAGTAGAATTTAGCATAAAAAGGAGTAGAAGTCAGCATGATGCAAAGAAAGGGCCAATGTCGTAACATTGCTTTAGCAGATTTCCAGTGTCACGACATCAGCTGAGAAAGGGAAACCAAAGATACGCAATTGTTGCGACATCATAAACAACTATAGCAGTCAAATTATGGAAACCATCCAATGTCGCAACATCACACCAATACGGGCGACGGCATTGCTTGCAGCAGCATCAATGGTTCAAATGTTGCGACATCAAAATAATGTCGTGACATTAACCAAAGCTTGAACATTGGAGACCTAAACATCTAATGTTGCAACATCGGATAAGTAATGTCGCGACATCCAATCGAAGCAGCCTGGGTGATGAGACAAGTCAAATGTCACTTCATTAACTGGCAACACGCAGGACTTCGAGCAATGAGAGTCAACAAGGAAGATCGTAATAGTAATGCGCCCACGACATCACGGAAAAGATCATACTCAGAGAGGTAGTGTCGCTGAAGCATCAAATGTTAGCTACAAGTACGTCGCTGACATCAAGGCAAAATATAAGAGCAAAGGCACGCGAAGCTTCATGTCGCGACATCGACTCAAGATGGAAACCTCACCAGCAGCGTCGCCGGATCGCATCGCAGAACCGCAATGAATTTCGCGACATCTGACCTGGTTATCCTGCCAAAACAATATAGAACAATGTCACAACATCGACTCAATGTCGCAACATCAACTCACTGTCGCAACACAAGAAAGGCCATGTCGCGAAATCGGAATTAATCTACAACATTGAATCTCAATGTCGTGACATCACCCCGCCATTAGCAACTAAGGCAGCGATTCTAGGCTTTTCGAAGTGCGTGATTCTAGCCTCGTTTTTAGGGCCAAGAACCTAGTTTCATAAATAGAAGCTCTTGCAGTAGTAAGAATTTTTCTAGCAAACTTTCCTCAAGTCTTGTGCTTTTAGGAAAGCTAATCTCATTGTATATATTTGTCTTTTTATTTTGATTTTTTTTCCTTTTTATTTTCCTTTAGTTATTTATGGATTTAGTTTATGTTTAAGATTAGAGCAAAGGATCCTCGAATTGGAATTCGAGCCGGTATTCATGTAAATTCAGTTTCATTTATTTATGAATCAACAAATTTGAAATTATTTTGGAATTCATTTTTCTTCTCGCTATGATTGCACTAAAATGAATTTGTTTGATCAACTAGCTACTGTGATTTGTGATCCGCATTTGAAAGGCTGCCTCTAGGAAGAATATTTTGTTGGGAGTATTGATTGTATAATGTTGTTTTGGGTAAGAAAATCGAGTGATTTAACCGGTATTACTCTCTACACTGAGTCAGTTCGAATATCGCGTCTGGGCACCCAAAAGAGCTATATCATTGTTACTGTGAACTCTGCGACACAGAGGTTGAGATTACCTGAGAGTAATGAGCAGTAACTTATGGGTAAACTTACACTATTATTACCTAAACTAATGTACTTCGGATTACTTTGATATATCACTACAGCGATGATCTAACCTCCCGTCTGGGCTCTTTCCGGGTGACAACAAGAGTGTGTGTGTCTGAGGCTTAAGATCCACATACTGATCCAACAACTTAATTTTGAGAGGTTTCTCCTCAATTGAGAGGAATAAATTCAACCCTGTGTTAGCTGAGATTCTAATCAAGGGAAGAGGGAATTCTTGTCTAATTGATGGCTGAGATACCTTTTATTTTGGAGAGGGCTTACAATATCCTGTCTACGGGGGCAAGAAATTTCCAGTCCTAAGAAATGGCCGTGAAGTACTAAGAAGAAAAAATAGTCAGATCTTAAAAGAGGAACAATACGAATCTCATAAGTAGCTCTTTAGACTCCATTGTCTAGAGATAGAACTCGTGGTAAGTCGGATAGTGAAATGTGTAAAGTTAGGAGTAAATCCATTTCACACTAGTATGCTCTTTTTGGACAATTGCGTTCTTATCCATTACTTTATCTTATTTGGAACTTGCTAAGTGATGGTCACAACACTGTTTTTCTTCCCATGTATTTCAATCCAGTGAGCTCTCTAATCATGTATTTTTATAAATTTCATTAGTTTTTGATATCTTTTGCTTAAGATAAATCTATCCTGAAAATTTGGAAATTCAAATAGTAAGGATCTTTAGTAGTGAGGGTAGTTAATCTTTAAATTTTCCTAATCAATCCTCGTGAGAATGATATCTGGACTTAAAATCCACTATATTACTTGTATGACCTATGCACTTGCAGAGAATTAGACCAATAAGAAATTTTCATTATTACATCCATATTAGAAAACATTTTCTTTTCATTTTAAGTTAGCAACAAGTTTTTAGCATTCTTTCCAGGGACTGAGCACAGTATTTGGTAGCAATGCTAAGAATGAGTTGATCACATCTCATAGCCTACACAAGTTTTTGGCGTCGTTGATCACATCTTAAAAAGTATAAAGAAGCCATAGCTTGGAAAGTTGAAGATTTGAAAGGGATTAGTCCTTCAATTTATGCATAAAACTCTCTCGAGGAGAATGTAAAAACATAAATTGAACATCGTGAGAAGATCAACCCAAAGTTATAAAAAGTTGTTAGAAATGAGGTATTAAATGGCTAAATGCGTGGATTTGCCCATGCACCTGCATAACCCTTAGCAGCTCTAGTCTACGTGGTTCCAAAAAAGGGTGGATTCACAGTCATAAGAAATGAGAAGAATGAACTGATTCCAAAAAGAACTGTGAAAGGATGGAGGGTGTGCATTGATTATAGAAAATTGAACACAGCAACTAGAAAGGATCATTATCCTTTACCCTTTATTGATCAGATGCCGGACACTCGTAATTCTGTTTTCTTGATGGGTATTCAAGGTATAACCAAATTGACATAACCCCTGAGGACCAGGAGAAAACTACTTTTGCATGCCCTTATATGGCACCTTTGCTTTTAGAAGGATGTCATTTGGATTATAATGCTCGCACCTTCTGGGTAGTGTATGATGTCCATATTATCATATTCGTGAAAGAGGCTATGGAAATTTTTATGGATGTGTTGACCAATTTTCTGACACGACTACCAAAGACTAAACTTAGTCCCCGACAACGGCACCAAAAACTTGTAAGGACCAAATGATGTATTATATATAAAAATATGGCCAAGGGAGTGAATGTGGTAAATACTTAAAAACCCGATTTGAAACAAAAGTAAGTGTACTCAAAAACTGAAATGAAAAGTATTACCAACACTCATCCCTTATCCGCAAGTGCACGGGTCATACAAGTAATAAAGTGGACTCTAAAAGTTCGGATATCATACCCACGAGTATTGGAGGTTCTCTCTAATTGGAATTTAAGCACTCCGAGAACAAGGGCTCTTCTACTACCCAGGGTGACCAACATGATGAGAATTAAAATCAATTTAACTAAGTAAAATTGATTTAAAAATTAATCAATCCACTCAAATCTATCAAGCAAACAACTAATAAAGTCTAAAATGTATGAAGAGTAGGCACTGTGATGTAAGTATAATCATTTAACAATCAATTGCATTTCCTGAAAGCGCAACATTTGTGAGTTGAATGTTGGATTTGTCCAAGAGAAATGCAAGATAAATTGGATTTCTCCATACACCATACATATCACTACTGTAGATCATGTTCCTTTCGCAGACATGAGTCTATCCAAGTATTTGTAGAATATAATCATCTTCTAAGATCTGAGTATTTTTCATTTTCGCATTTCTGACACCCAAATCTTAGGATCAAGAATTTTTATACTTATAGACAGGATTATGCAAGCTTCCACCCACCGGGTATCTCGTCCTTCAAATCTAATAAAATTTTCTATCTCCTTGATTAGATCTTTGCTAACACGGATCAAGATCCTTTCATCGACCAAGGAGAAACCTCTCTGATAAAACTAAATTGACATCATCCAACTATTCTCACACTATGAGTAAATTAGTGATCTATCGCAATCTTTCGTAGTTCATTAGTTCCATAATATTAGTCTAATATATCCCTAAGTAACTGCTCCATACTCTCAGGAATCTCCATCTCTGTGTCACTCAAAGGGCCTCCTAGAAATCAGAGCAAGATACAACCCTTTCCTAGGTACAAGCTACTAATATTAAGAACAACTCATTATATGAATAGTACCAATTATATAAAATCAGTTTTCAAACCCACAAAATAAATTGAAAATCAAAATCTAATGTTCATCACTAATCCCCACCCCTGTGAGGGTGCGTTTAATTCCACATCGATTCCAATCATCACCGATCAAACAAAAAGTAAGAAAATGAAGAAAGAAATCAAGAGACAAGGAGTGAGAGAAAAATCCAGATTTGAGCTTCAATCTTCGTCTCAACGGTAAATAAATTGAATCTCTGAGTACAACACCGAAATCTCTTCAATACAAATAAAAATCTGCTCTAAAACTACTCTAAGATCTACTAAACATCAAAGCCTTAAGCTAAAATAAAAAAATGGGTTGGTTTTTAGAGAGAGAAACCCTCATGAGAGATTTTCTCTCCTCGTTTTCCCTAAAACCTAAAAAAAAAAATTTGTATTTATAGTCCTCTATGAAAATGGGCTTTCTGAACAGCCAAATATCACTTTGGGCTTTTATGGTTTTTTCCAACATTTGAGTTGTGACATTAACATTTTTGAGTCACGACATTAGTACTCTAGCTTTGTTGTTTCGGCTCTATCACATTTTTGCCATGTTGTGACATTATAAATGTCAGAACATGACATCACACTTGAGCTACAACATCAAGATTCTAGCCTTACTTTGGCTTGTTACACATTGTTTGCTTGGTTGCGACATTTTTTTTGCTCAACAGCCATTTTTTCTTCTCCAACTTGTCAAGACCATAACTTCTTCGTTTTTAACTACATGGCATGTATCGTTGGAAAACTCTTGAATATAGAAGCAAACTATGGAGTAACAGCCATTCGATGTCAATACTATATGTAAAAATTCATCTTTCCCTTATAAGGGCCAGATATTATATTCGTTGACTTTATTTTGAAATATTAATGTCATTTCTGCCAAATCACTATTTTTTACCAAGAATCCAAGAAACCCAAGTTTAGAGAATATGAGCTACTGTTCGATATAAATATAAGAAATGAATCAAAACATAGATTTTAGTTTTCACCATCGATGACTTTTGTGTATAGATCATGCTTAAGCATTGCCTTAAAATCTGAGATTGTACTACAAAGGTGCCAAGACAAAAATTTAGGTATGAATCGGGAAAAACACATTTCATGGTATTATATTAAATTGTCTTTAGATTTGACAAATTTCTTGCAATGGCAAGAAGTTGGACTAAGCTAAAAGTGATTCCATTATGGAAACCCCACTGCCACCGCTAACAATGAAGTGGGAATTAGAAGTTTTTTGGGATAGACAGTTAGACTTTATAGGAAGATTTCATCGTAAATAAATTTCCAAAATTTCCAAACCATTATATCATAGTGAAGGATAATAGATCTAATTGACAACTCTGCTTGTCGATTTAAAAAATAAATCCAGATTGGTTATAGCTCCATCATGGCAACACCGTAACTGGGAACAAAGAAAGTTTGAAATAGCGTGTGATGCTAGTGACTATGCAATGGAAGCAGCTAGACAAAGAATGCAGAAATTTTGTAGCAATACTATGCCAACAAAACCTTCAATGAAGCATAAGAGAACTACTCAACCACAGAGAAGGAGATGTTGGCAATGGTGTTTTCTTATGAAAAAATTAGGCCATATATGTTAGGGTCCATGTCATCATACACACTGATCATGCAACAATTAAATATCTAATGGAAAAGAAAGATGCTAAACCAAAATCAATATGTGGGTACTACCACCGCAAAAGAATTTGATCTAGAATCATAATAAGAAGGGGAGTGACAATGTGATCGCTAATCACGTGTCAAGAATGGAAAGACCTATTGAAGGGGAAAGAGAGACAGAAATAGAAGAACATTTCCCTGATGAGCAACTTTTTTAGATGTTAGTCCAATTACTCCCGTATGTCGATATTGTTAACTATTTAGCCTTTTGAGAACATACACTATTTTTCACCACGCCAGTAAAAGAAAGTTTCAGAATTATTACTGTAGAGTATATATATGGGATGACCCACTGTTGTTTAGAAAAGGGGCAAATCAAATTATCAGAAGATGTGTGCCAGAAGATGAGCAAGGTGGAATTATTGATAAATGTCATGCATCACCATATGGAGGACACTTTGTAGGAGAAAGAACAACCTAGAAAAATTCTCCAATCATGTTTTTATTGGCCTACTTAATCTAAAGACCAAGCATATGAATGTGGGTGGTGCCATCAAAGATAGATGCCCAGAATGGGCAATACAAGGTAAGAATGTAGAGATGCCTCAAGGGATCCCGGTGGTGTAAATTTTTTATGGCTAGGATAGATTTTACGACCTTCCCATCCTCATTTGGAAATCACACACTCTCCCCTGCCTGACTATGTGATCAAATGGTGAAGCTATAGCTTGTCCAAGGAATGTTGCCAACACTGTAATGGGATTTCTTTAGAGAAATATCTTGAGTAGATTTGGAGCCCCAAGGACAATCATCAGTGATGAGATAACCATTTTGCAATCAAGTCAGCCAAAACCCTTATGAGCATATGAACCTGACATGTGTTATGATCAGTTTATCACCCTCAATCAAATGGACAAGGTGGTAAATATCTAACAGAGATAAAGAACATATTGGAAAAGACGAAACACCAAGAGGAAAGATTGGTCATTAAACTAGAAGCATGCACTGGGGCTTATAACCGCTTATAAAACTCCTAGGCTGAGATGTCCCCATACGTAATAGTATTTAAACCCGCCATCTCCCTCTTGAGCTGGAATATAAAGTTATGTGGGCCATCAAGAAAATGCACTATGATTTCAAAGCTACCAAGGAGAAAAGATTGCTCCAATTGAATGAACTGGAAGAACTGAGAAATGAAGCTTATGATAATGCAAGAATTTACAAGGATAAGACTAAAAAGTGGCATGATCAAAAGATTATGAGGAAAGAGTTCAGAGTATGAGATCTAGTCCACCAGATCTATTCTAAAGCAAAACTTTTTCCAAGAAACCCAAATCATGTGATTGTCCTCAGAGATATGCAGTCAGAAGTTTACCCATTTTCCGAGTAGTAAACACCAAAGTTCAATTTTATATACTTACTCAAAGAATAATCAGGCTGTAAACATCATTTTGTATAAAGATCTGGCTATGAATATTCTGATTTGAAGAGATGGATAGAATTGTCGAAATGAGAAATGTCTAGCTAAAGACATAAAACATGAGCAATCGGCTAGAGGCAACCGGGCAATTTCTTAATTATATAGTTAATTTGATTTTGTTAAAATTTTGTGTGTTTGAATAGTTTAGAAATAGTTTAGTTTTGTTAGATTTTATTTTCAATTTATTTAATTACAATCTTTTGAATACCAGGATGAAGAAGCTACAAGGACATATGAAGGTCAATTTTAAAGCATCTTGTAACACCCGGAAATACACCATAGTTATTTTTAAACATAAGTAGGGTATATTATAAGTGCATTTTGAAATTTTTCGTAATTATCATTTTTCTAAGTGAGAAAATTTCGAAACCCGGAATTTGTACAAGTTACAAGGGTAAAAGTGGAATTTGTTAAAACATGATATAAAAGTCATAAGATAAGAAGATGAGAGGCTATTGGCATAAACGGTATGTTAAGGTGCAAATAGAAGAGAGTTTGAGGACCAAAGGGTAATAAAAGGAAAATTAGATCAAATGGGATAAGACCAATTAGGGTCTCTCATTTTGGGGATTTTTTTTTGGAGAGATCAAAAACGTAGAAAGAGGGAGAAGAAGAAAAAGAAGAAAAAGAAAAGAAGAAAGCCTAGAAAGTTATGGATTGAAATTGTTTTGAATGGATTACTATCACATTAAAGGGATTTTGGACTTTTTATGGATAATAGTTTGCTCCATTTCTAGGGTTTAGTTAGGAATTCATCCTAACCCTAGATTTGTTGAAAGTTGGGTTAGTAAAACCCTAGTTTGTATAAGATGAGTATGGAATCCTCCCTTTGAGTATGGATTATCAGGGGTTTATGATGCATGAATACTTGTTCGGGGTGTTAGAAGTTAACCTAACTTACAAGTATTTGAGAGTTCGTCTGAAAAACCCTACCACCCCTTTCTATGTTTGGTTTTGCTGGGTTTGAACCACTTGAGAGATGTTTCTTCGGGAGAGTATACGAGTTTTCTTTTTGATTTGGTTGATTTCCGAAAAAGTATAATACAATTTTCGGGGTCCCGCCACAACAGAGGATCCCACGCAGCTGCATAGGTCCACGCCGCGGCATGGCCGAGAGGGAGGCTTTGGACAGTTTTGGGTACGCCGAAAGGAATAAAGCTACTTACCGATCATGGAAATTTTTGTGTTTTGTTTTGTTTGTTTTTCTGTTCGAGAGGACTTGTCTATCGACTAATGAGGACCCTATGGGCGTATTACTAAAGGGTCCATTCATGCTTCAGCGTAAAGGAAAATTAGATCGCACTTGCCGCCGGCAAAGAGAATTTGATGTTAGCAAATTTAATGCCCCTATGATAAGATAGTAAGTTCCTGAACACATATAATTGTAGGACTGCTTGAGACCGGATATTAAACCATTACCCATACCTTTTGTTAGCGTGGGCAGACACATATAGTGTTTCTGGTACTCTCCGATTAGTGCGACAAAGATAGGGATCCCACGCACTGCAGAGGTTCACGGGGCGGCATGGCCGAGAGGGGAGAGGCTTGACACCAGACGCCGAAGGAGTAAAGCTACGCCACGAAGCATGGAAATTTTTGTGTTTTGTTTTGTTTTGTTTTTTCGTTGCTCCGAGGACTTGTCTATTGGACTAATGAGGACCCTATAAGTGTATTAAAGGGTCCATTCATGTTTGTAAGGTAAAGGAAAAATTAGACCGTACCTTGCCGCATCGGGAAAGCGAATTTGATGTTAGCAAATTTAATGCCCCTATGATAAGATAGTAAGTTCATGAACACATATAATTTGTAGGATCGTCTCGAGACCCGATATTAAATGACACTTTGATCTTGTTACGTGGGCAGACACATATAGTACTATGGTACTCTCTGATTAGTGCGACGACAGTCTTTGACCGTGCTTCTACACATTTAGTACTTCGATACTTTCTGATTAGTGCGACAACACTCCTCGTCATGCTTCACCACTCAAGGCTATGGCTATGGCACCGCAAGACTGCACTGCATCTTCGAGTACTTATTGTGTTGTGTCCTACTCATTTCTTATTACTGGTCTAGGTAGTCAAATTGTTATATGGTAAGAGTCTGAATAACGAATAAGAGTAAAGTATTGTACATCATTCTACTCTGAATGTACCTACGGGTACCTCTGTACAAGTATAAGCTCTATAACTCCTATGGGAGATCTGAACAAGTATAAGTCTGCTATAAGTACAAGTATGTGTATAATTTGTTATATGAATTCATGAAAATTCGATTTCTCATCAGATATCTAAGTATCGTTATATGCCATCAGAATGAGTATTAGTGCATGTGTATACATATAAGTCATATAGTTTCCACTAAGCGTTAAGCTTAGCAAGGGTTTTAATTGCAGGTAGTATTGCAGAGGACGCCCCGCGATCTTCCGCAGATTCTCACGCAAGCAACAAACTAGTAGGAGTCCATCATGTAGTTTTATGCTCCGATTATGTAAAATGTTAATGCACAGCTTTTGTATATGTATATGTAAACGGGACTCAGACTATACGTGAAGTGATTATCCGTAAACACCACTACAAAGGGTAGGTTTATTTCAGATCTTTTGTATATGATATTTGATTAATTTATACACCTGGGCCTACCCAATGCCCGAAAAGCAAGTAAAGAGTCCCAAGATAGTCGCCTTCGCGCCCTTCATCCACATTCCAAGCGAGGCCTGGGGTGTGACACATCTCCAACCATCGAATTATGCGCATAGTTTGCTACAAAGGAGCCCATTTCACTCTTATTCTTTAGAAATGATGCATGACTAAGATTGGGGGAGTTTGATTTATCTGAGTTAGAAAATCATATAGTAGAGTCCTTTGTTGAATAGTTGTGTGGAAATTTCTACAATACAATGAATCAATGCTTAATTGATTGAATTGAAAACCTCGAGCGCATCGTTGCTCATGTTTGAATCGGGTTCTTCAACATCTCTGCACTTATATTCACGCTATTAATCGAAGTAAAGAAAATGTGAAATAAAGTGCAAATTTTATGCATAAAAGGCTAACCCCTAAACATGTCATCATTGCCAGGATCATTCACGTTTCCCAATGTCGATATTATCAGAGATTATCTCAATGTCGATTCAACGTCAACAGATCTGAATAACATCGGAAGCCAATGTTCCGATATAAATATGTTAACAATGTCGCGATAACTGATCAATAGAAGATAAGACGTCCCAATGTTGCGATCATTATGGTCACGTCGGATATATCGCAATATAAAGACATCAAGATTCATCTCAACAATAAATGCGGATGATGAGTCGGCATGATTGGTCGGTTTTATTTATTTGACGCTCGATATCCAATAAATGAACTCAGATTTGATGTTTACAACACTCACTAAATGATATTCAATGTTATATTCAAATAAAGGTTCACCCATATTTAAGATCCAATGTCACCACATATTTATGCAGATAAATGAAACATGTTCTTCATATGACTAAAACCCCAATTAATATATTATGTGATTTATTACACTTCATGATTCAATGTCATTTTAGATATTGTTGATCAAAGAATCTTTCTCCTCCATGTTCCATTTGAAAGATATATCATTCATAGATTATGATCCAATACTGAAACACAAATATATAAAAACTAAAACAACCAAAGCTCATCTACGAGATCAATAATTGAAGATCATCCACCTAATCTTACTGCAATCTAATATTTATCAGATTTCCCTGGTTAACTCGATATGAAAGTCATCAATCAACAAAATAAAATCCGGCGCGGTTAATATTGTCAAATCAGCCAAAAAAAACAAAAATGAATAACAAAACAAATCAGAATATAAGACGGACGAACTGGGTCATGATAATCAAAACCGATCAAAATTATAACGGAAATGATCCAACACACTTAAGTATATTCGCCCGTTTTATATGCGATCCATTATTGTCCGCAAGACTTCACTTTGAACGATCCTTCCGATGTTCACCGGTTAGATATCCGGTTCAAGATGCGATCAAACCACGGTTCCAGATTCGCACTTCAAAGATCCGGTAATTTTTCTCTCTCATCTATTTCATACCGGCTTCCGCGACGTTGAAGATCACCCTTCGAGTGATCTTTCACAAAGTTTCTACCATTTAACGTATTGAGCTTCCGATCATCATCGCCCTTCCTCGATTGGGATTCAAGCCGGCGCCATGGAACTTACCTCAGACAAGTAACCCTTCTCATTATTATAAAAGCAAAGTCATAAATACACCTCCAACTTCAATTATGGCTTAATGGGGATTTATCAAATGAACTCTCGTAGCTCAAACAGCTTCAACAATGGTAGTCGAATTATACCTGCAGTAGAATGTTTCTCACTCTCAGAATCTTCGCCTCGTGTCACGCAGAGGGCATCCTGGATATCAGAGTAAGATACATTCCCTCTACTAGTATTAGGTACTACTATTGGGAACTTTACAATCCACAAACGACACCAAATAAGTAAATTCAAACCCAAATTAGCTCTCCATATTTGTGCGTGAAAGATCAGAATCAAATGTAAATCAAATCCAAAGAGTCAAGGGCTCTGATTATTGCATTGCGAATTAAGAAATAAAGCACCGATCACGTACAACCATTGTAATTGCTATAAACTGTAGAAGAAATGAATCTTAAATTTATGTCTAGATTCCATAAATTTTCAAAGAATGCTAAGAAAATAATGTAAAGAAAAAATCTACTCTCTACTCGTTTCTGACAGTCATGGTATTCAAACTAAAAGAAATAAACTAAAATAAAGAAGAGAAATAAAAATCTACTCTAAACTATACACTGAGTTCCTCTTCTTTCCCCCTTTTTTAGGTAGTGAAGATGGAAGCTACTTTACTATTCTAAAACTGTCTATTTATACTGTCAAAATAAATTGGGCCAATCCTCAAAAGCTCCGTGTGGAATTCCCAAATAAAAAAGCTCACCACCGTCCCATGTCGTACCTTAAGTTGATGTCATGACATGGATTTCCTTGATTATACCGTGGATCGCCACTTTGTTTCTATTGAAACTAGCTTTCTGCAACGCTTGATCAAATGCGGTAGCTTTAAGACACTTGTAGTCGACTTTCGTTTCGTTGTTTTCTGGTCATGTCGCACCTCGCCATAAGTTGCGACATCGTTGTCTTTCTCTTCCAGCTTCAGAAGGCATAACAGCTTTAGGTTGCACCAATCTCGCTTGTGCTGATGATTTCAAGTTGTGACTTTGATTTTGGTCGCGATTGTGTCGGTGGTCTTCCGCCTTCATAGGTTTCAATTTATGTCGACCCCATAGTGATGTCGCGACTTTTGCTGCCCATTTCTTTCTTTTGGTCGCAACCTCGCCCTTGTTGCAACCAAATCTCCTCCTTCCCTCCTTATTCTAGGTCGCGACTCTGCATGTCACACACTTCAGTGCCGCTTCTTTTTCGACAGATGTGTCCCAATTGCTCAAAAGTAGTTGCGACCTTGATCATTGTGCTCATCTTCGTGTCGCGACCTAAACGAGTGGCTGCGACATCGCTTCGATCCTTGATTTGTAAATGGTCGTGAACTCCATTTCGCAAGGGCTTTTGGCTTGGCTTCGTGCCGCACCTTTCAACCTCTATTTTTGGTCAGAACTTAAATCTTTCCTGTTTTTATGTCGCGACATCGTAGTGGTGTCGCGATACGAAATGGAGCCTTTCATTTAAAACTAGTTGCACATTGTTCTCTTGCAAAGACCTCTTGTGGCTTCATAGACGATCCTTGTCACAACCTCGAGTGATGTCGCAGCCCCGCCTAGATTTAGCTAGTCGCGACACACGATGTCGACATTATTCTCTTCTTTCGATATCGCTCTTTAGTCCCGACCACATTTCTTTGTCGCAACTTCTTCTTCAAGTAACGATTTCACCCTTTTAGGACTTCCATTTCTCTCAAAGTCGAATTTGGTGATGTCGTGACTCGGACCGATCGACAACTAAGCTTCCTGTCACGACTCGATTTTTCGGGGCCAAGGCGACTTCAATTTCACAAACTCGGTTTACTCGATTTTGCCGAGATTTAGCTGGTCAGATTTTCCCGCAAATGAAATTTGAGTAAAATATCCATTTCCGCAAACAAACAAATCCACATTTATTCGTATTTACCGTAGAAAAATGGATTAAAAATCTAATGAGTTTGACTCATCAAATTCCCCCCAAATCTTAATATTTTGCTTGTCCCTAAGCAAATAAAAGAAAGAATGTTTGTCCTCATACAAATAAGCTTTAAAATTTTAAAGACATTTTTCTCGACTCATTCCACATCTCTTCATCCACCTTCTAATCCGGGAAATAAGAAATATCAAAGATCGCTTCAAATTTCGCTTCGATTCAAGAATAAGAAATAGATACTTCTATCACAAATTTCTTGATGAACTAATGTATTTAAACAAATATTAACAAAGACTTGTTCTCGGGTGTGTGTGTGTATGGTCTTCAACTTTTTCTATCTTCATGTTGAATTTTTATAATATTCGGGAGTTTTCTTGGACTGCTTTGTCAAAGTCCCATGTGGCCATTGCTTTTTCATATTGATCTCCACTAATAGGAATTCAACCTTCAAGATCACCGAGGTCTTTCAGGCTTGTAATGTTGCTTAGGTAATTGGGTAGATAATGGGGAAAATTTAAGTTGCAAATCACCCAATTTCCACTCTTTTCTCCAGACTGCTGCCTAACTTTCACCATTTTTCTTTCTTGTACTGGTTACATTCTCCTCAATCTGCCTCATTCTTCTTATGAATCTTTTTATGGAATTTCACTCATATGCACTTTATTCAAAGGCCTTTTCTTGAACTCTTTGTTTTTGTTTTTCTAAGGTTGGGAATAGTGCAATGTTTTGTCTTCTTAGCTTTCTATTACTCTAGAGAACTCGGCTAGCAACTCCCATGTACCGCTTGGTATTATGGTACTAGGTGTTAAAACACCCTACGAGCTTAATTCGTTCAAGGAAATAGGCCACAAGACAAAACTTATTCCCTTTTTCACTAATTTCAAAGATCTTTACTTCTTCACCTCCTTCATTGTAAAATTTGAAATATTTTTCCCAAACTTGTTTCTTTCCTTATAGTAGACTTTTCTTATAATCGGAAACTTGATAATTTGGAAGCTCTTGTCAGCAGGATTATTGCAATTAATAGAATTTAGGTTTTCGCTGTCGCTTGTTGAAGTAAATAAGGCTTATTTGGCTCAAATTAAGGAACTAGAGAATATGCTTTTTAGCATATATTGAAGGTAGGCTTGTAAGCTCAAACCGCCAAGGATGGCCTCTATCACTTCTTGTCAGTCAAGCTTTCACCTAAGATTTCACTCAATCAATAATCAGCAAGTTCTAAGACTATGGACTTTAACTCGAATTTCCCGTGAAGATGTTCCTAATTTCTCTCAAAGTTTCATAAGTTTTACTGACTCAAGTGTATTATTTCTTCAAGATTTGTACTTATTTAACGCCTACTTACATTATTTCAACCAAGTACTTTGTTCCATCACACAACCATTTTCCAATTTTTTGCAACCTATACTCGAATTTAAAACAATGCAGCAAAGACTTAATTTCCAGCTTTAATTATTCTCACGCCTTATTCTTCCTCAATTTCGTTTTAGGAAAGAACAGAATTGTTATTTGATTCATACGTATAATGCATTTATTCTTTCTATGCTAATGTAAATTGGCACAAAAATAAAATTTCAATATATCGATTCGTGAACTCAAAATTAATATGTAGGTCAACAAGAATTTTTATTCAAATATCAAATACATTTCGATATTGTACAATCCGCTTCCTACAAATAAGACTATAACTAAATCGAGAAAACTTTATTTCTATCTAAACTCCATCTTCCCTCCGAAGGTTGTAGCTTCGCTCCATTTGGTTCACTGCATCTGAGCTTGCTCCAAGAGTGATTCGTACGTTAACAAGGTCGCCTAACAAATCAAGCGCCCTTCCTCCCTTTTTTCGAGCTTCTGCTGATGGGTTCTAATTAACCCTTCTTCCAATTCCCTTCCCATCAACCACTCTTTGATTACACAAATTGCTTTATGGAATAAATGAATGGAATTGGTTTGTTTTCCGACTCATTCATTCCATAAGCCTTGTCATGTACTCTAGAACTCTTCTTTTCCTTCATTCTCCTTTCTTCATTCTTTTTGTTTATTTTTTTTCTTTGTTCTCCCCTCCTTTTATAGTGATTTTGCGTCTCTTGGGAACTACAAGGCCATTTATTTTTTTCTTTAAATTTCGATGAATGAATTGAATGAGGTTTCTCGAATCCATGTTTCTTTGCTATTTCCAACTGAGGTTTTGGGAATTTGGTGGAGAATATTGATCGTTTTTCTTCGAATTATTAAATTCCTCGAATTATTCTTTGAAACTCGAAAGGCACTCCAACCAATTCGTTTAATCAAGACATTGATTTCTGTTTCTGCATTAACAACTATTTATTTCAAAGATTCTGAATGAGTGATGCAGAACTGAAAGGTTTAAGTTAATTTAGAACTGACCTTGAAATTGGAGTGGATTGTTGGCTCAATTTATTTCACGTCATCAGATTTTTTTTAAGCTTTTTAATTTATGATTTTATTTTTAAGGAATCCTACTTTGAATGCTGTGACACCCAAAATGAGGGGTTTAAAATTCTAATTTATTGAGTTTTGGACTTTTCTGGTCACAACTTCTGATTTACATGACTCAAATGTGTGTTACTAAGAATTTTGATGTCACAACTTTCTTTCTTTCCTTGCTTTATTTCGCCTGACCTCGCTTCACTCAAGGCTTTCGACTTCCTTCTAGTTGACTGCTTCCCACATTCAAAGATTCTCGCTGGGTTGCAACTTTTGGATTGTTGCTTGCGAATTAAACTTTCAGTCTTCCTAAACAATCAAATTCACAGAATTTCACTTTATTCAAATTCAATCAAGACAACTACAACTCAATTCCATCTTCTTCTATGCAAATATTCAACAATCCATCCACTATGCATCACATTCAAAATTTAAGCACCAAAACAAAATAAAATTCCCAAACTTTCAATCATGCTATATCGTAGACAAAAATTTTAAATAAAATCAAAAGAGTATACCGCCCCTTTTGTCTCTTCTTATGTCATTGAAGTTTGATTGTAGATGCTCTCCCTTTGCAAAACTTTCATTTTATCGCAAACGAACAAAAATATTTACCTACTCTTCAATCATAATCAAATTTCATAAAGCTATCAGAAATGTAAACAAAAAAATTGTAAACTATAACAAGAAAAATTTAAAACAAACTGATGTGGATTGCCTTCAACAAAGCTGCTCAATTTTTAGTCTTTACATGGACTTTCTACTGCCATTGTTCTGTTTCTTCACCTCCTTATTCGTAACTAAGGGTTACCTTCCACCGCTTTCTCCCAAGGTAATGCTTTAAATCCTAACCATTCACTTCAACTCCTCATGATCGCCGGGTTCTAAGTGTCACTACCCCAAACTCCGTGTGCTTGATAACCACCGTATATGGTTCACTCCATCGGATTTAAGCTTCCCGAAAGAGTCTAGTCCGGAGCTTAGTCATCAGACTCGATCTCGCCTTGAATTCCCTCCTCAAAATTGCTAATCATGCCATTTTTGTTTTATCTTCAGAGATTCCCGCACTATCATAGGCTTCATTCTCAACTCTTCCAATTCATTTAACTGAGTGTACCTCTTCTTTAGCAAATTAAATCAAAATTTAGCTTCTCGTATGGCCCACATAGCTTTATATTCTAGCTCAAGAGGTAGATGACAAGGTTTTCCAAAGACAAGCCTCAGAAGGACATTCCAACTGGAGTTTGCAGTGCACCTGCATGCCCGCAGTGCATCATCAAGCTTCAAAGACCAATCTCAATGTTAGAACTACAAAGATTTTCCACTTATCTCCCCGTTGGAAATTTCACTCTACCTACTGGTTCGAGGATGATAATCCAAGCTCATAATGTGCTCATACCATATCTCGCCATGAGCTCATTAAACACCTTATTTGCAAAATGGCTCTCCATCACCGATTATAGTTCTCGGTGTCCCAAATCACGGTAGCCATTTTTGTAAAAATCCCACAACTATTGGCATCATTCTTTGGACAAGTCACGCCTCAACCCATTTTGATACATAATCTACAATGTGAGTATGTATATATATTTCAAATGAAATCGAAAAGGCCCTATAAAATCCATTCCCCATACATCAAACAATTGCACCACTAGGATAACGGTAAAAGTATCCATGCCTTTTGGATGATATTTCCCATTCTTTTGGCATTGATCACATAATCTCTGACTCCATTCAAAACAAATTAAAAATAAGAGCGCCGCAAAAACTCCACTAGAGAATTTTCAGGGCTGCCATCTCCCCGCAAAATGTCCTCCATATGGTGATGCATGACATTCTTGTAAAATCTTGCTTTGCCTAACCTCCGTACACATCTCCTATAATCGATCGCCTCCTCTTTTAAATAATAAATGGATCATCCTGTATGTAGTACTCACTGCCGTACCCCAGCTTTTTTCTCTCTCATTGTAGCTGAATTTCCGTGGCATAATTCCACAAGCTAAGAAGTTCACAATATCGCATACCAAGGTGATCGAGTGATAGCCGGAATAATCGCCATCCGGAAAATTTTCTGCTATTTCTATTTCTTCTTCAGACAAAGAGGTTTTTTCCCACTCTTGACAAGGATCAGCTATCACATTGTCACAACCCTTCTTGTCTTTATTTCTAAATCAAATTCTTGCAATAATGCATTTCCACCGGACGCCTCGCTGGCTTCTTTCGCTAGTCAGATACTTAATTGCCGTGACGATCGTTGTGTATCATAACATGGACCCCAAAATATATGGCCTAAAATTTTCACATGCAAATACTATTACAGATCTCTCCTTTCGCAGTAGAGCAATTTTCCGAGCTTCATTAAAGGTTTCATGGGCATAGTATATGGCCTTGAATATAATTTTTCATCTTTCTGGTCCCAATACAGCCCCATTGCAAAATCACTAGCATCACACACGATTTCACCTCCTCTGCTCCTAACTGGTTTTGCCATATGGGAGCTTCAACTAATCTTGGATTTGATTTCTTCAAAAGAATTATGGAAGGATTCATCAAAATAAAACTTAGTATCCTTTTCCAAGAATCCGCATAGTGGTCTGCATCAATTTTTGAGAAATCTGATAAATCTTCAAACTGAAGATGTCCTAAGAAACTTCTTAATTCCTCGACCAGAGCAGGGTGGGTGGTATCAAATTTCTTATAATTGAAACTTTGCTTATCTACTTCAAGCCTTGTCATGAAAAATCATGTGCCCCAAGACAATTCTTCAGAACCATAAAATGACATTTTTCCCAATTCAAAGCTAGATTCTTACCTCGAACTCAAGTACTGGTCCCCAAGCTATGCAGCACTGTTTCAAAATCGGATCCATACATTGTAAATCATCCATGAAGATCTCCATAACTTCTTCTCGCTTAAATCAAAGAAATATAGACATCATGCATCTTTGGAAGGTACCAGAGCATTACACAAACCAAAATGGCATTCTCCTAAAGAAAGTACCAAACGAGGCATAAAAGTGGTTTTCCCGATCTTCAGTAATAGCTATTTGGTTATATCCGTAGTATCCATCAAGAAAACAAAGTGAGGGTGTCCCGCCAACCTATCCAAGATCCGATCAATGAAAGGTGGAAAAGTGATCCTTCAAGCTGCAAAGATTTAATTTTCTCAGAGCCAATACACACCCCTCCATCCCGTCGCGCTCATAGGAATCCTGGCCATTCTTTCATTTCTGATCACGTGAATCCACCTTCTCGGGAACCACATGCACCGGGCTAATCGCAAGAACTATCTACTATAGCATATATAAAACCTCGCATTTAACCATTTCCTTAACTTCTTTCTCTCGACAACTTCTTTCATCACCGGGTTCAAATTTCCTTCGATGCCTGTCTAAGTTTTCGGGTGATTATCATTCAACAATATTTTGTGCATGCAAATGGAGGGGCTGATACCTTCAGATCCTCAATTGACCAAGCAATTGCTTCCTTGTATTTTCAAAATTTCCAGTTAACTGCTTCTTCGCCTTCCGCCAACGCAGCCTGATATGATAATTGGTTTTCTCTTTTCTGGTTCTAAAAACTCATATTTCAAATGACTAGGCAATTATTTCAATGTTAACCCTTATGCACTAATTTCCTACTCATGAGTTTGCTGTTTCTAGCTGCATACTTCATCTTGACTGTTTTCATTTATACTGAGGACTGCTTTGTTAAACAAATTTGGCCACAGCATTTCACAATCAAGACTCTCAAGGTAATCGAAAATTCATCTCAATTTCATTGATAGATCAGTTAGTTATTACACCAACTAATCAACATCGAAGGCTAGCTGTTTCCTACAAACATACAATCCTCTCGCTCTACATCAGGGATGTTCCAAACTCCTATTAATTTTGTGCATTGCTTCATTTCCCACCCCTCGCTGTCGGGCCACCTTTCAGACATCTATCAGAGTTAGTACTCAGCTGCTAAGAAAGGTCTTCCCAAAGAACAAAGGAACTTGTATCTTCCCTCCCATCCCATGATACCAAAGTCCACCTGGGAAAGACAGAATTTCCCAACCTTGACAAGTACATCTCAAGAATACCTTCCGGGTTGTGCCATCGACTATCGCCCATTTGCAATGTAATTGTTTGCCAGGGTAAGTTCCCCCAAATTAAGTTCCCCACAATTGGATAGAGCATCAAATTTATGCTAGCTTAATCACATAAAGCTTTCTTGAATTCATATTTCATGGAGCAGGAATGGTGAAACCGCCAGTGGTCCTTCATTTTTTCTCGGGAGCTACAGATAACGACACTACAAGTAGCGCTCAAGTTTACATTCTCCTTCGCCTATCTTCCTTTTCTTGCTCATAAGATCTCCTTAAGAAATTTGTCGGTAAATAGGCATTTGGTTGATCACCTCTCGCAAATGGGATATTGATTTCTATTTTCTTTGAAAATGTCCAAGAATT